>JAJOOR010009432.1:0-48857 GCA_036250505.1 Solanum acaule
CTATTTCCCGTTAATTAATGTTGAATGTACTTCCGCGACCGATGAAGTGTGATGACAAGTTTGAGAGGCTTGTTTGGGGTTCCTTCGGGTTCCTCATTCGCCATGTCACGTCTAGGCCCTAGGCTTGGGTCGTGACAGTCTCCTCATGTTGTAATGCATTTGAATAAGACTTGCATATAGACTTCATGAATTGATTATGAGCATGCCTTAGTGGTTGGAGTTTGAGGGTTTCTCCTTGAATAGATGCTTTTATGAGAAGTTGCATTTTAGGCTCCATGTGTGTGTGTTGAGCATGTTTTAGCTAGGAGATGTTAGTTCCTCCTTGAAAATGAGTAGATATAGGATTTGATGCATTTTGGGTTGGTAGAAGTAGTTCTTACTCCCTTGTGTTGCTTTGCATGTGTTTAGCTTGGAAATTAAGTTTCTTACTTGATTATGTGCATTAGATGTAGTTCGTGCATAATGGACTGCTAAGTTAGAGTTTAGACTTTATAAAGTGTTTAAAGTGTCATTCGAGGACGAATGTTCCCAAGTGGGGGATATTATAACACCCCGTAGAACCTAGTCAGACCTAGTTATTGTTTGATGGAATCTAGTAGGTGAAATTAGAGCCTAAAGAGGTTGTTTTGAGTCAAGGTAAGGTTTAAATGATGTAAAATGGCTTTGCAAGTAGGGTTGAGGAGTTTAGAGGTCTAACGTCGAGAAATGATCATAATGCCCGGAAACTTTGAACTAGTGAGTTGAAGAGTCTTATAGTTGAATTTTGGAGTATCTTATGGAAGTAAAAACTTGTATAAATGTTTCCTATATTTAGATGGATATGTTTAGGGGTTAAATGTCCGGGTACGATCCCCCTAAGGACCACCCTAGGGGTCCTTGAGGAGGACCCCAACATTGGCCAAAAGCTGTCAAAAACAGCTTAACTTACGGAGGCAAGTTGGGCCCCTTATGTCAAACAAATCCCCGTAAGTCTGCTCTGTAGGTTAGGACTTAAATCTAAGGAGCCTTAGCTCCCATGACCAAGTCCTAGACCCAAGAAACGAGGCACAGAATGGCCCGTCACTCCACCTACGGTCCGTAGGTGGAGGTCTCGTAGGTCTGCCCAGTTTTCAGCTTTTAGTTTTTAAGTTAGTGTTTAAGGGTTAGTTTAGAAATTAGTTTAGGGGTTAGGAGGGGCGATTAGTTAGTTAATTTACCTGCTGTAAATAGTTAATAGACCCTAAACTAATCACTTTTACCCATTCATCTAAAGACCTCTAAAATCCTCTCCAAAATAGATCTCTCTAGAATTAAAGAAGAAGAGGAAGAAGAGAAGAGGCAATGGCTTAGGGAGATTTCATCCATTGATTCAAGCTTTGTTTAGGGAATTGATTGAAGGTATGTGAAGCTTATTAATCCATGGGTTCTTCCACGCATGGAGCTCCCATAGATTCTCCCCTATTGTGAACTCAAAAACCCAATTCTAGCTAGGGTTGTGATTACATTGTGGGTAGGGCTTGGGTGTGAGTCCAATCTAGTGGATAGCATCCAATTATGATTGAATTGTATTTGTTTAATGATATTATGATGAATCCATGTGATTTCTATGAAGAACCCTAATCTAAATTGATGAATGTGATCTTTGTGGGTTTATGCCATTAGAGGCAAAGTTGAAGGTTCATATGTGATCTTCCTAATTCAATGTTGTGTGTTGTAATTGATTAGAGTTAGGATCATATAATCATGAATTTCACTAGACTCTATTGAATATGATTGATCTTGACTTGTAAAGTTAGAATTGAACCTTTATGATCAATTAAGGCTAGAATCACCTAGTAATGATAGATGTGATCAAATTACCTCGAAATCTAGGTATAAAGAAGAGATTAAGAAAGAAACCTTGAGAGTATGGTTGTGATCTTAATAACTAGGGTTTTAGGGCGAAGCTAGTGTGATTAACTATTGATGTAAAGGCTTTAAGAGTAAAGTCTAAAACATAATAGAAGACTAATAGGTTGGATTATGGTTAAAGGCCTATGCTCACCTAACCTGCCTTATGAAAGCTCATGTGTGAAGTGATAGAATCACTTGAGCATGGTTTGATTGTCAAGGACATTCTTCCATGAGATATGAGTGTTAATCAAGGCTTAACAAGTAAACCTTGGGGTGTATGCTTGGCTCCAAGTGGATATTGACAATGAGATGGAGTGTCACACAAGAAAGGGTCCGGGCTCCAAGAAGAAAAGAGAACCACACCTAGTTGATGTGAGGACTATCCAAGTTCAAGGGGGAACTCTTACGTAGTAGAGTGTGGGTTTTCCCATAGTTAGATCTCATGAGATGGGATCCTTCATGTGGTTGAGTCAAGGTTCATAGTAGCAATCTCCATATTTACGAACTAAGACATGCTTGAGAAGCATCTCGTAGTGTTCAAAGCATTATGAACTAAGACTTACTTAATGAAGTAACTCATAGTGTTCTAAAGTATAGATGGACTTAGACATGTTTAAGATAGCATCTCATAGGGTCAATGTGAAGAAGGAACATAGACATACTTTAGAGAGTATCTCATAGATTTCAAAGCGTTATGGGCATAGACATACTTAGTAAGTGCCTCATAGTATCCATGCTAGTAATGAACTTAGACATACAAAATGGGGTATCTCATAGGGGTCAAGTTATAAATGAACTAAGATGTGCTTAAGAGAGTACCTCATAGTGTTCTAAAGATGAAGAGTGGAACTAGGTTTCAAACCAAGAAGGGTTAGTAAGAGGACCAAAAAGTAATACTTATCAAGTTTAGTATTATGGGATGGTATGATTGCATTGCACAAGTATGAGTTAGGGTTACTAAATAGAGTAAGTTAAGATATGATTGTGCCATAGTTGCCTTCCTTACTATAGTTGACTAAAGGTGAGAGATTCCCTTAGATGTTTTTTGTTTTATGAATATTATTGTTTCTTTTTGGGTTTTGTGAATGTTGGACCCGACTCTTGGTTTATATATCTATGTCATGGTTTTTGGTCCATATTAGTCCATTATTTTATTGCAAATGGTTTTGAACCAAGTATTAAAAAATATGCCACCTCTTGTTGTGTGGCAGTTCTCTTGGAATTTCGAGTGTCGGTTTTGGTCAATATCGATGACTTGAATAGTACTCTTGTTTGAACGACATGTGTGTGAAAATTTGATGAGGAGAATTGAGTTCCATAAGTCATATGTAAACTCATAGCGTCTTATTGTGACTATGCGATTTGTTGAATGGAATTCTTGTGATGACCATTGGACGTTTGCGAAAATGGTTAAGTCTTGCTTTGATAACTGTGTTGGATGCCACGTGTGGTGAGATTGACTTGTAATACATGCTTGGTTATACCTAGAACTTGCCCTGTTCGTCTGATTGGCTAATGTGAGTGAATGATAGAGATGATCTTAGGGAATTTGTTAAGAGTGAGCCAATGTTGTCATTATACCTCTTTGTGGCCACCTTGTGAGAGTGTGAACCTAGCTTGGCACCATTTGAGCCTATCCTTTTCTTCGGAAGAACCTTGAACACAAGTGACCCCTTTTCTTTCCCACCTATAATCTTCATGAGGTGTTGGTTGTTATAAATAGCCAACTTAGGCCAAAAGCCTAAGTTGGGGGGTGTGGTGAAAAAGGAGGTAAACCAAGAAGTTTGAGAAAATTTCCCCCTTTGAAAGATCTTGTTGAAAAGATGGAACTCCTCCAAACAAAAAAAAAAGAGAAGAAAGAAAGACGAAAATGAATAAACAAAGAGAAATGTTGTGGTAAATAAAGTGTGTGAAATGAGCAAAGGAGATGGGGTATCCAATAAGTTGTACTAAAAATAATGGGGTGTGACTTTTGAAAATAAAAAAAAAATGTTGTAAGAAAAGGTGAAAGAATGAGATGTAGGACATGCTTCATGAAGGTAGTAGTCACTAAATCTAAATGATCATACCATTACCCTCAGCCCCGTTGCAAACCTTAAAAGGCCTTTGTGATCTTGGATGAGCTTATTATCTTGTTGATTGGAAAATACGGGCAAACATATGGACAAGGATCATGCATGTGTTGGGTTTTGGGAGAGTGAAAGTTGTTTTCGATTCCAAATTCTTAAAGTTGATGAGTTTTGTGTGAGGAGGGAATCATTTTTTTTGTGTGAGGGCATTCGAATGTTGTTGTTGAGCTTGAACTTGCATAGGAAGCAACCATTGTGAACTTAGGTCCATTTGATGATGTTTAGTCACAACTTGAAACTTAGAGTCCGCAATTTAACATTGCCTGTGTAGTTTGAACCTTTTGTGTGCATGTGTGTTGAGTCTTGAGTAGCACTGTTTGTAGACATCCTTGTTGAACTGATTGATCTTGAGTTTTACTTGAAGACAAGCAAAAGTTTAAGTTTGGGGTGTTGATGAGTCCTAGATTATGACTCATTTAGGGCTTTGTTTTGATAGTTTATAGTCCTCAAATGCATAAATTATGCTATGAACTGATGTTCAAATGTTAAATTGTAGCAAGGAAGGAACAAGGAGCAAGGCAAGGGTACAACCGGGTGAAAAGGAGCTAGAAAGATGAAAAAAAACTGAAGATAACAAAAGTTGAGAATCGCCAAAGCTACTGGTGACTCGCCAAGTGGTATTTCGGCTCGCATAAAGTTTCGGACTGCAAGCCCTGGGGAGAAGCCAACTTGACGATGGATTTAGACATTCGGCAGACCGCCTACTGGATCAGCGACACATTCTGGATCGCCTAAGGTCACAGAACCTTGAGGATTAAAAGCCAAGGAAGAGCGGCGATGAGATGGAGCAACTGGTGTGTCGGGCCTGTTCGCCGACCCTCGACCTACATCGCCTAGTGGTCCTTCTAGCTGAAATTTGGGAAATTATAAATTGAATTTTAAAGGATTTCCATAATGACTTGGTTTTTATTATTGAAGTCCAGTTTTAGTTTTCTTGCATTTTTTTAGTGTTTTTCTCCATTGAGAAACAACTTGGAAGGGTTTCTCAAGTAGATTTGAAATGGGTCTTTGATTATAAGCACTTTGAATCATTTTAAAGACTTGGATTACAATACCCAGACCATGGAGAATGTTTTTGGTATTGATTTCTATATTTTTATGATTCTTTGCTAAAACACCAATTTTTGGGATGTGATCATGTGATTATTCATTTAATTAGCTTATGGGTATTGTTGTGTAATGATTTAAATGTTATTTTAATGTGGGTTTGATCGATAGCTGAGTAGTAACTTATGAATTGTAGTTGTAAATACAATTTTAGCTTAGTGTTTTGAGCTTGCTCGAGAGAGGTTTTAAAACCAAGGTTATGGGTTCAGCTCGAGAGAGTGAATCTTAACTCATTCCTACCTGTCTAGCTCGAGAGAGTAGATAAATTAAGGTTCTGAGCTATTTTGTAGTGTTAAGCTTGTCGAGGTTTGAGAGAACTCGCTAAACCCTTATAGTTGTTCGAGATATAACTGTTGCACCTATAGTCTAGCCTATCCACAGTGATTCAACACTATATTAATTAAATTCAATTACCCATATAGTGAAATAAAGTGAATAATCACATGATCACACCCCAAGAATTGGGGTCTTAGCCAAGCATCATAAAAAGATAGAAATTTTGATAAACGCTCAACTACACTTCATCCAATACTAGGTGTACGGTATCGTAATCTAGTATATAACCCAATGAAAGGTTGGGGTCGAACCCACAGGGAGAGGTACCGTATTGAATTCAATTAGGAAGTAAATGGTATGGTTTATTTGGTTATGGAAGTAGACATTTTCGAAATCAAATGAATTAAGTTAAGGATTTGACAACGAATGTCAGATGGGGTTTTTAAATATGTCAATTAACAACTATGGTAAGCACGAAAACAGGGGAGGCAATCAAATAGATTCAAGTTCTTGGGGATGTGATTGATTATAAGCCAATTTCTCTATATGGATAATTGTATAATACTAACAAATTGCTAAATCTCGGTGGGTAGGCTAGGCATTAAATGAAATAGTTTTCTCTCGAACAACTATTATGGTTCAGGCGAGTTTTTTTGAACCTCGACAAGCATGCTAATAAAACCAGCCCAAAACCTCAATTTACCCACTCTCTCGAGCTCGGTGCGTAGGATTGAATGAAAATTCACTCTCTCAAGCTATAACCTTAGCTCCACACCTCTCTCTTAAGTAAGTGAACAACGCAATCTTAAAATTGAAAATTTCACTGCAATTCATAAATTGAAGCTCAACTATATCTCAGACCCACTTTAAAACAACATATAAATTAGTAAACAACAATACCCATAAGCTAATTAAGCAAATAATCACATAATCACACCCCAAGAATTGGGGTTTTAGCTACTTATCATAAAGGGGAAGAAATTAATACCAAATATGTCCTCCATAACCTGGGTATTGCACTCCAAGACTTTACAATGGTCCCAAAAAGCTCTAAATCGAAAAATCCCACAAACAAATCTACTTGAAAGAACTTTTAAAATCTCAGACACATAATAAGACCAGTTTTTCTTTTCAAAAGATGAGTTCTACAATGATATGATGCCCAGATCTATTTTAAAAAATCAATTTATACTCTTTCAAAATTTGGCTTTTAGGGTGAATCGGCGATATAAGTCGCGCATCGCCAACAGGTCCGCGATTCGCCAACTGCCTCAATCCATTACCTTCTTGTCTTGTGCTTTAACCTAATTTCATTTTGTAACTTTAGGCGGTCCAAGTCGGGATCCCCGATGGATTCAGCGATGCGCCGATTTCTCTCTTGGATCACCTTTTTTCTTGCACTATTAGTGATAATCCTGTAATATTTGGTGGAATAACTCCTTTTCGCTAATCAAATTGGCGTGTCGCCAATAGGAACTGTTCACCGCCTAATTTCTTTCATCCCAATGGTTGCATACTGTAATTTTCGGTGGGTGAAGGTGTCACTCGATGGATCGTCGAGTGGTATTTGCGATATTTTGCTTTCTTTTTCTTCTTCCTTTTGCCTATTAATGTCCTTTCCTTGCTCTTTTGTTTTCCTGGCTACAATTCAAAACATAAACATCACCTTAGATAATAGGTTAGGCATTTGAGGGCAATAAACTATGAAAACCAAGCCCTAAATGTGTCAAAATCTCGGACTCATCAACACCTCCAACATAAACTTTTGCTTGTCCTCAAGTAAAACTTGAGATCAATCATATCAACAAGGATGTCTACAAACAGTGCTACATCAAGAATCAACATGCATACACATTAGAGTTCAAATTGTACATGCAATGTTCAATTGTGCACTCGAAGTTTCAAATTGTGACTAAACATCATCAAGTGGACCTAGGTTCACAATGCTTGCTTCAAATGCAAGTTCAAGCTCAACAACATCATTCGAATGCCCTCAAAAAGAAAAACACAATTCCATGCTCAAACAAAGCTCAGTAACTCTTAGAATTCGAAATCAGAAACAACTCTCAGTCTCTCAAAAACCAACACATTCATGGTCATTCCCCATAGGCTTGCCTGCATTTTCCAATTTACAAGATAATAAGCTCATTAAAGATCACAAAGGTCTTTTAAGGTTTGTAACGGAGCTGAGGGTAATTGTATGATTATTCAGGTTTAGTGACTACTACCTTCGTGAAGCATGTCCTGCATCTCATTCTTTCACCTTATCTTACAACAATTTTTTGATTTTCAAAAGTCACGCCATTTTTTTTAAGTACAACTTATTGGATGCCCCATTTCGTTTGCTTATTTCACACACTTTATTTTCCATAACATTTCTCTTTGTTCAACCATTTTCATCTTTATTTCTTTTCTTCTTTTTGTATAGAGGGGTTCCATCTTTTCCAACTTAGGATTTTGGCCTTGTTAGGACCCAAGGGTATCCCTAGACGTAACATGGCACATCGAACCCTGAAAGGCCCCAAGTAAGACACTTAGCTTATCATCATCACACAATTGTAGAATAATAGAGAATAAAATGCAATTTCAAGTCTTTAAGAAAATCTTTATAAAAGAAAGCAGAAATCTAGACATTGTCTCATTAAGCCATCTACTACAATTGGAATCTCAAAACAATAGGGTCACATCCCTTACAATAGAGAATATGAAAATGTCTAGTACAACAAAATAAATGGAAACAACAATAAAAGCTCTTGTCCTCGGATCCATGAGGACATACCACAAGCTTGAAGAGTAGTCAACCTAACCTTGAACTAGAAGGGACAATCAACTCACACGCCGGAACCTATACTTGTTAGAAAAATAGAAGAAATATGGGTTAGCACATTTAATGTACTAAGTATGATAATCATGCACAAAAACATGAAAATATGCTATAAAAGGACAATTTAGTTGAAGTGTATGCATTTTTGTAAAGTTTGAGAATCATCATGTATATTGGCACAAAACATAAGTCATAAGCATAATCAATGTTTATGCCATCACATCATAATAGGAACCCACCATGAATACTCTCAAAGTCTACTTGTGCCATGCATAAGTAAGACCCCATAATCCTACCTATGTTAAGTAAACTCCTTAAGAAAACATAGTTAATACTTTACCTTCATTATTACTTTGGGAATAAGCCTTAACCGACATAGACCATTTGAGCTAGACATGGAATCCATTGTCATGCCCCACACCAAAAAGATGTGTCCTACTTGTCTAAGGTAGAACTAAGTGTACATCTTTTAGGTGGATCCACTAGCAAAAGACCTATGAGGGCACATTGTTACTAGAAACCCGTCCTTTCTAGCGGGGAGCTTCCATCTCATGAAATACATTATAGAAATCCGTCCTCTCTAGCGAGGGTATTTCCATCTCATATTAAATATCCTCTTGGTGCTAAGAATTACTTCCCATAATTACATATGTAGTCTTTGAATTGAATTTACAAGCATGAAGGAGTATCTTACCCTCCATCCCACACAATTCACAATAATAGCTCATAAGTTGATTAGGTGAGAATGGACTTTCAACCTTAGAACCATAACATAGTGAGAAGAACTTTCACATCATGATCATTATGTGTTTATGAGAATGAATTTTCAATTAACACAATTATAAGGTTATAATAATGTTCATATAGTGCATATACATGTAACTCATAATTGGCATAAACATCATGTCTTACCCATCTTGGATCAAAGATCACATTCCCCTTTTCAATCTAGGGTTATTACATTCAACATGAATAGTAATATGATCAAGAAAACACATTACAACAAGAACAATTCAATACAATTGACCTTACTACAAATTCACCCACATTGAATTTATAAAATTAGGGTTAGAGGGGATTTCATGGATTCATTGTAAATTTATCATAAAAACATCCTAAAAACAGTAATTAATCCATAATATATGACAATGAAACGTTTGAAACCCATTTGAGAAACAATCCATGATTGGAAGAAAACCCTAGATCTTTGAAGATTTTTCCTAGTTTAAAATTGGAGAGTTTAAGGGCTCCATGGAGGAAAGCACTCCATGGATCAATATTACCATACCTTAATTGGTGTTTTCCTCACGAAATTGGAGTGAAAAGGCTGTACCTTGAACCCGAAGCTTGGCCTTGTTCTTGCTCTTCAATAGAGTCTTAGAGAGAGAAATATTTTGGGAGGGAAATAGTTTTATGTTGGGGTCTTGAATGAATGAACTAAGTGAATTAGTTTAGGGGTCTATTAGGTATTTATATTTAGTTTTAATTAGTATTAACCGACCCTAGTTAGTTAATTAATTAACCCTAGGCCCCTCCCTTAACTCTAACTTAAAACAATTTTTCAACTTACATGAGCGACCTACGAAACCCCACGTGGGTCCATGAGCCGTGCTGGCAATTCGTGGCTTGGATCTGAAACTTGGAGGATGCAGGGGAGGCTCAGCCTTGACCCATGACCCTCACCTATGGGGCTTGGGTCCACCCATGGTTCGTGGGTGCCCATCTATAGGTCCAAGCTGCATTTTGACAGCTTTTTGGCAGCCCCTTGGTCCTCCTCAAGGACCCTTGGGGGGGGGGGGTCCTTGTGGGTCATGCCTTGACGTTTATACCCAAAACAATAGTACTAAGTAACGGAGGTTATTTTACGACCCTACCCATTATGTTAGACTCCATTTAGGCCACTAGTTTATGATTTAGGCTCTAGTTTAGTCTTCTAGTTTTTAGGGGGTGTAACAGGCCTAAGTTGACTATTTATAATAACATATAGGTGGGACAGAAAAGGGGTAACTTATGTTCAAGGTTCTTATGAAAAAAAGGATAGGCTCAAATGGTGCCAAACTAGGTTCACACTCTCACAAGGTGGCCACAAAGAGGTATAATGACAACATTGGCTCACTCTCCACAAATTGCCTAAGATCATCTCTATCATTCACTCACATTAGCCAATCGGACCAACGGGGCAAGTTCTAGGTATAACCAAGCATGCATTTCAAGTCAATATAACCACACACGGCATCCAACACAATTATCAAAGCAAGACTTAACCATTTTCGCAAACGTGCAATGGTCATCACAAGAATTTCACTCGAAAAATCGCATAGTCACAATAAGATGCTATGAGTTCACATAAGACTGATGCAACTCAATTCGCCTCATCGGATTTGTACATACAAATCATTCACACAAGAGCACTATTTAAGTAATTAGTATTGGTCATAACAGACACTCAAACTTGCAAACGAACGACTCCTACCCCCCAAAATGCACCAAACATTGTCCTCAATGTAAAGTAAAATAAAGAAAAGAATGAAAGAGCACTAAAGAAGGAGAATGGGATTAGAAAAATTCTCCACTGTCTGCCCATTTGGCGATGCTTAAGCTTGAGCACCGAACCACTCGACGGTTTACCGGATGAAATGATAGGTCACCAAAAATCACAAAATATTGACCCATCCTGTGTGGCCAAAGGGCGAGTGAAGTCGAGTATGCCAAACCACTCGGTGATTCGCCAAATAGACTGTTGGCTCGCCGAAAGTTACCCAATGTTGGTCCATTTAGCTTGAGCAAAAAGGTAGGTTCAGTCGGGGTCACCGAACCACTCGGTGAATCGCCAAAATGCCTACATCATTGCAAAATCACCAACTCCTGCATAATTCGTTCATGTTATTTGAAAACAACTAAAGCTTGGGTTGCCTCCCAAGAAGCGCCTTATATAACCTCGTGGCACGACATGAAAATGCTCTCAAGCATCTTCTAAATACACCACTTCAATAATCGAAATGTCATGACATTCGCCGCAATAAAGCTTCAGATGCTGCCCATTCACCTTGGAAGCTGGACCCTCCTTACCTTCAACTTCAATAGCCCCATTCATGAACACTTGAGTCACTTTAAATGGACCGGACCACTTCGATTTGAGCTTACCTAAGAAGAGTCTAAATCGAGAATTGTAAAGAAACACAAAATCTCCTACTTGAAAAATCTCTACAAAGGATCTTAGTGTCATGCCATTTCTTCATTTTCTCCTTGTAAAGAGCTGAACTTTCATATGCTCTCAATCAGAATTCGTCCATCTCATTCAGCTGATCTACTCTCCTTTTTGAAGCATTCACCCAATTCAGATTTAAGTCCTTTAATACCCATAATGCTTTGTGTTCAAGTTCAATCGGCAGGTGACAATATTTCGCGAAAACCAGCTGATATGGAGACATAACAATTGGTGTTTTGTAAGTAGTGTGACAATATTTCCCAAAGAGCTCATCTAGTTTTCGAGACTAATCCTCCCTATTTGCATTCACGATTTTAGCCAAGATACTCTTAATCTCGCGATTTGAAACCTCAACTTGGCCACTTGTTTGTGGATGGTATGACGTTGCCACTTTATGTTTTACTCCATATTTACTCAATAACAATGCAAACAACTGCTTGCAAAAATGCGAGTCTCCATCACTAATAATAGCATGTGGGGTGCCAAATCTTGCAAAGATGTAGCGCTTTAAGAATTGCACAACACTCGTCCCTTCATTGTTGGGTAATGCTACATCTTCGACCCATTTAGAAATAGAATCCACCGCCACCACTCGGTGAGTTGCGGAGTGGCTTTGGCGATTCTCAACTTTTGTTATCTTCAGCATTTTTTTCATCATTTTAGCTCATTTTCGCCCAGTAGTGTCCTTGCCTTGCTTTTTCTTCCTTCCTTGATACAATTTAACATTTTAACATCAATTCGGATAATAAATTAGGCATTTGAGGACTATAAACTATCAAAACAAAGTCCAAAATGAATCAAAATCTGGGGCACATCACAATACTAGGTAAGAAAAGGTAGAATAATGAGATGAAATCCATGCTTCATGAAGGTTTGTCACTAAACCTAAATGATCATACCATTACACTCAACCCCGTTACAAACCTTAAAAGACTTTGTGATCTTGTTGATTGGAAAATATGGGCAAGCCTATGGGGAATGATCATGCACGTGTTGGATTTTGAGAGAGTGAGAGTTGTTTAGGGTTCCGAAATCTTAAAGTTGATGAGTTTTGTGTGAGCAGGGAATCATTTTATTTTTGTGAGGGCATTCAAATGTTCTTGTTGAGGTTGAACTTGCATTAGAAATAATAATTGTGAACTTGTGTCCATTTGATAATGTTTAGTCACAATTTGAAACTTAGAGTGAACATTGCATGTGTAGTTTGAATCTCTTGTGTGCATGTGTGTTGAGTCTTGAGTAGCACTGTTTGTAGATATACTTGTTGAACTGATTGATCTTGAGTTTTACTTGAGGACAAGGAAAAGTTTAAGTTGGGGTGTTGATGAGTCCTAGATTTTGACTCATTTAGGGCTTTATTTTGATAGTTTATAGTCCTTAAATGTATAATTTATGCTTCGAACTAAATGTTAAAATGTTAAATTGTAGAAAGGAAAGAAAAAGGAACAAGGCAAAGACACTACCAGGCGAAAAAGATATAAAAAGATAAAGGCTGAAGATAACAAAAGCTGAGAATCACAAAAGCCAATCGCGACTCCCTTAGTGGCACTTCAGCTAGCATAAAGTTCCAGACTGCCAGCCCTGAGGAGAAGCCAACTTGGCGATGGATTTGGACATTAGATGAACCACTGACTGGATCGGCAACACATTCTAGATCGCCTAAAGTCACAGAACCTTGAGGTTTAAAAGCCAAGGAAGACCGGCGATGAGATGGAGCAATTGGTGCGTCCCAACCTGGTCGGCGACACTCGACTTGCCTAGCCTAATGGTCTTTGCAACTGAAATTTGGGAAACTATAAATTTAATTTTAAAATAGTTCAATATTGACTTGGTTTTTATTACTGAAGTCCAGTTTTAGTTTTCTTGCATTTTTTTGAGTATTTTTCTCCAATGAACAACAACTTGGAAGGATTTCTCAAGTAGATTCGAAGTAGGTCTTCGAATATTAGAACTTTGGATCATTTTAAAGACTTGGATTACAATACCCAGACCATGGAGAATGTTTTTGGTATTGATTTCTATCTTTTTATGATGCTTGGCTAAAACCCCAATTCTTAGGGTGTGATCATGTGATTATTCACTTAATTAGCTTATGGGTATTGTTGTGTAATGATTTAAATGTTGTTTTACTGTGGGTTTGATCGATAGCTGAGTAGTAACTTATGAATTGTAGTTGCAAATACAATTTTAGCTTAGTGTTTTGGGCTTTCTCGACAAAGAGGTTCTAAAACCAAGATTATCAATTGATGATTGTAGAGTGTGGGTTGTTATGGGTTCAGCTCGAGAGGGTGAATCTTAACTCATTCCCAACTATCTAGCTCGAGAGAGTAGATAAATTAAGGTACTAGGCTGTTTTATAGTGTTAAGCTTATCGAGGTTTGAGAGAACTCGCCTGAACCGTAATAGTTGTTCGAGAGAAAACTATTGAACCTTTAGTCTAGCCTATCCAAATTGATTCACCACTTTTTCAATTAAATTAAATTACCCATATAGTGAATTTAGCTTCTAATCAATCACATTTCGAGAATCCCGTCCTACTTATCTAATCCCCTATTTTAGTGATTATTGTAGTTTTTAATTGACACCTTAAAACCCCTCATTTGACATTCGTTGTCAAACCTTGGACTTATTTTCTTTGATTTCGACAATGTCTACTTTTATAACCGATTAGAATCGCATCTCTACTTCCAAATATAATTTGATATGGTACCGCTCCCCGTGGGCTTGACCCCAACCTTTCATTGGGTTATATACTAGATTTCGATCTACTACACCTAGTATTGGATGAGTGCAGTTGAGTGTTTATAAAAAATGGGGTCGCCGTTGTTTATGAGTTCCCAGAAGTGTTCCCAGAATACCTACCCGATATTCCTCTCGAGAGGGAGACAGATGGTGGCATCAACCTTCTCTCAAATATGAAACCTATCTCTATTCCTCCCTACCAAATGGATCTTGCAGAACTTTGGAAACTAAAGGAGAAATTGAAGGATCTATTGGATAAGGGTTTCATCCGACCGAGTATCTCTCTATTGGGTGCTCCAGTTTTGTTTGTGAGAAAAAAAGATGGTTCACTCCGTATGTGTATTGACTATCAGCAAATGAACAAGGTTATTGTTAAGAACAAATATCCTCTCCCAAGGATAGATGACTTGTTTGACAAACTTAACGGGAAAAGATTAATGTGGGAGAGATAATTGTGGAGGAAATATTACTCTGAGCCAGATAGGAGCAATCCTCTCTTCCTTTATTGGTGCTCATTACTCAGCTTTGTGAGAGAGTTGGACTTCCGTTTAGAGGGAAAACTGATGTTAGGATCATACCATTCTCCTTCTGTGATACCCGAAGAATCGAGGCTGAGTTTCTGAAAGATGATACGGCTGATGAGTCGAAGATTTTGACTCATTTAGGGCTAAATATGTAAGGAATTAGTGTCCTCAATGCCTATTTTCTACTCTAAACTGATGATAAAATGTTAATTTGCAGCAATGAAGCCAAAAGAGCAAGGCAAGGGTGTAGCACCTCAAATTCAAAAAAGGCAAGAAAATTTCAGTTTTTCTCAGACACAGTGTCAAGACCAATGACACCATCAACAGCCCGTAGGTGGGACGATGGTCCGTCGATGGTGGTATGGTCCTCGAGTTGGGTTTTTCTAAAAGATGTCTTTCTTCGATACTTTGTGACAGTTCACCAGGACGACCCGCCATCTATTCCACGAGCTGTAGATAGGGTTTGTAGGTGAGTCCTAGACTTAGAAAGATTTCAGAAGTCGAGAACGATGACCATGACCTACAGTCCGTTGACTGAACCACGACTCGTAAGAATGGGTCCGTTGTTGGTGGCCTAGAATTGATTCTTTGTAGTCAATGACGGACGAACATGACGGTCCATAGGGTGAGCCACGGACCGTGGTTCGTCACCGTCGTTGACAACAACAATTAGTTGGAAATAAAGGGCTTTTGGGTCAACTTCAAATGGTCATATCTTTTAGCACAAAATGAATTAGGTGGCCCAAGACATATCAAAATAAAGATAATTGAATCCTCTTTCCACATCCACCGAGTTTGCTAAAATCCAAGCTCCAAGTAAAAGGTTATGCTTGTTTTAGTGAAGCCCTATCGGGAAGACCATGAACGATGGACCAAGTCGATGGACGGTAGTCCAAACGACGATCCGTCAGTCCCATAGTAGATGACATTCGGCAATTTTTAAGTCAGGGGTTATTGGGTCTTTTCCCAAATGTTTTGACTCAATACTATGTCAGTTTGCTCTCTAATAGAAGACTATATAATGATTTTTAACCCTCAAATTACCCAAACCCAATTCATCTCTCAAATTCTCAGAAGAAGATCAAGCTCTTCCTCTAAAATATTTCTGTCTCTAGAAGTTGAAGAAGAAAGCTAGGGCTTCAAGATCACGCCTCCAAATCCTTCATTTCTTGTGAGCTTCTGGCATCAAGGTATGATAGTTTTCATCCATGGATTCTTTCCATTCATGGAGTTCTTCTCCTATTTTCAAGTTAGAATTTCCCCAATTGAGTTAGGGTTTTCTTCCATGTTATGGGTTATCTTGATTATTGATTTAAATGATTGATCTATGATCTGTTATGCATTAATTGATGAAATACTATGGTTTTAGGATCATTTCCCCTATGAACACATGAAATCCCCATGTTTGAACCAAGTTATGAGCATATAATATGGGTCCTTGCATTATGAAAGAAGAGTTTGATGGAATCAAGCATGAATTGATAGAATACATGAATTTATGATGAAACCCATGTCTAACCCATGTTTTCTATATGTTGATGATTGAAAGTGAGATTTAAACATTGAAAGGTGAATTATAGAATTATGCATGTTTTTATGAAATCTATGAAATTGTTTAAGGATGCTTTGAGAGTGAAGTATCAATGATGATGCTGTTGTTGTGTTGTTGAAATGATTTTCTCATATACACATGAAAGAATGAATGTGAAAGGTTTTCTCACATAGTAAAGGGTTCTAAGGTTGAAAGGTCTTCTCACCTAATAAATCAAAGATAAAGAGCTATCCTAATGAAACCTAGCTTGGATTGATTATTGAATGATACCTTTCTATGGATGACTGATGACCTAGCTTAAATTGGCAAGATGACGTGCCCTTTTATGGATAATATGAACAAGTAAGAAATGACTATTCCATGGGATTTATGCTTAGCACCGAGATGATATTGAGATGGAAGCTCTCCCGTTAGTAGTGGCCGGGTTTCTAGAACCAATCTCCTTATCCTTTACCTATGTGCCCCCATAGGATTATTGTCTAGATAGACATTACCTAGAGGATCCACTTAAGCTAGAAGTTCATGGTCCTTACCTTGGAAAGTAGGACAACCATTTTCGGTGTGGGAGACACCGGGGAATAATGTTATAGCTCACATGGTCTCTATGTCAATTGAGGGTACTTCCTACATAATAATGAGCTAAGGTTACTTCAAGAAGTATCTCATATGTTTTCAAAGGTTTAAAAGAATTTAGCTTGCATTTACAATGTTTTACGATTCATGTTTTCTAACTCTTTTATATCATGTTTTAGATTGGTCATTGCATGTCATGAAAATGTCTTATTTTAGCATGTTTTAATTGTATATATGCATGGCTATCATACTTGGTAGGTTGCTTTACTTGATAGGTTCTTTCCCTTAGATATGAAGGAGGCAAAAGTACTTGAGTTCATTAGCCTTCGTCAAGGGGATATGAGTGTGAAAGAGAATTCTTTGAAATTTACACAATTGTCTAGATATGCTCCAACTATGGTTACTGATCCAAGGGCAAGGATGAGTAAGTTTGTTTTGGGTGCTTCAGACATATTGGTCAAAGAATGCCTAACCGCCATGCTTGTTAACGAGATGGATATTTACTGGTTGATGATACATGCACAACAAATAGAATAAGAAAAGCTTAAGGAGAAACTAGGGATTTAAAAAGGGCAAGAAGGGATGATGGTGAGTCTTCACATTCAAGGTTCGGTGGAGGTAATCATTCTCAAGGTAAGGGTGGTAGTGAGAAAAGGTGGCCCAAGTGTAGGGAGGGTGGGAGAAGACATGAAGGTAAATGTCTAGCCGATTCAAAGGAATGTGTTGGTTGTGGAAATATGGATCATGAGATAAGGCATTGTCCTTCGGTTTCTAGAAATGAGGGAGATAGTTGTCGATGGGCTCAACCCTACCCTTCCTCCGGTCCTAGTGGTGGTTGGAAACAAGATAGGTTCTATGCTCTTCAAACACAAGAATATTATGAGGGTTCTTTGGGGTTGGTAGTTGGTAAGTTAAGGTCTTTTAGCTTTAGGTTATGCATTTCTTGATATTGAGTGTTTCGTTGGATATGGTAAGACTCCATGTATGGTGATTGTGTTTGAAGTAGTCCTTAAAAATCCTTCTGGAAACTTTTTAAGTGTTTACTTCTATCAATGGTTTAGTGGTTGTTAAGATGTTGGTATTATGTTTGATTGAGGGAGATGGATTTGAAAAGACTGGTGGGGTTTGTTCCCAAGGGGGAGATAGTGTGCTTCATGGTTGGTACATGAGGAGAACTATGTTTGTTTTGGAAGAGTTCATTGTTATGGTTTAGTGGGTTAATGTTTGGAGGCAATGTGACTTCTTAGTATCCGTGACTCTTTCCTTCTATCTTGGAGTCTAGCTTAAGTCCTTATCTCTCACGGTTCGCTCTTTAGGATTTGGGTGCCTTAGGCATCCTCATGTTTCCTCATGCATGCATGCTCATGAATTTTGTTTTTTTTTTTTCAAAAATATGATTTAGTTTAATTGATTGCTTCATGTTTATGTGTATTTGAGTATGATCTTGCATGGTTCTTTTATTAAAATATGTTTTAAAAAGTATGCTTTAGCTTGGAGATGAAGTTTCCTCCTCGGATATGTGCATTTATGTGATTGTATTCATATTGGGCTGCTAGGTATAGTTCCTATCTTTCTTATGATGTTTTGAACATGTTTTAACTTGGAGTCAATGTTCCTCCTTGGTTTTGTGCATTTTGATGAAGTTTCATTGATGATTGGGTTGTTAGTTTCTCTCCTACTCTTTTTGTGCTAGCTTGAGTTCAATTCGAGGACAAATGTTCCCAAGGGGGAGATAATGTAATACCTCGGATTCAAAAAGGCAAGAAAGTTTCAGGTTTTCTCAGACATAGTGTCAAGACCAATGACACCATCCATGGCCTGTAGGTGGGACGACGGTCCATCAATGGTGGCGTGGTCCACGAGTTGGATTTTTCTAAAAGATGTCTAGTTTTGATACTTTGTGATGATTCAATAGGACGGCCCGTCATCCATTCCACAAGCCATAGATAAGGTTCATAGGTGAGTCCTAGACTTAGAAATATTTCAGAGTCAGAAGTTTAGAACGACGACCACATCCTACAGTCCGTTGACTGAACCACGAACTTAAAGAATGGGTCCGTCATTGGTGGCCCAGTAATTGAGTATCTGAAGTAAAAACGGACGAATAGGATGGTCCGTAGGTTGATCCACGGATCGTGGTTCGCCACCATCGTTGACAATGACAGTTATTTGTTAAGAAAAGGCTTTTGGGTCAACTTCAAACGGTTATATCTTTTAGCACAAAATGAATTAGGTGGCCCATGACCTATTAAATTAAAGATAATTGAATCCTCTTTCCAATGGTAATGAGTTTGCTAAAATCCAAGATCCGAGAAGACCCAGTCGACGGACGGTAGTCCAAACGATGGTCTGTCAGTCTTGTAGTTGTAACACCCCATATTCTAGAAAGACCAGATTACAGAAAATCAGAAGTTACAGGTGCCACCGACGGGCACCACCCAAAGAACGTAGGGTGACTTACGGACCGTAGGTGTAGTCCGTGGTTGGCCACCTGCAACCCCCTCCCAGAAAGCCCAGAAAAATTAAGCTAAGGAGCAACTCACGACCGGACGCATATACCGTAGATTAGACCACGGGCCATGGTACAGGTCCGTGGATCGTGACCCTCAGGACCCCCTTCTTTGAAAACCAACGAAGGTTGATAGGACGGACTATAGGTCAGTCGATGGTCCATCGGTCAGGTCTTTTGGTTAGCCCCGACAACTTTTAAGCCAATGTCGTTTTGGTCTTTTCCCTATGCGTAGGACCCCTAAACTACATAGTTTTAGTTAGTTTTAGCCTAGTAACTATATTAGAACTTAGCCTAGTCAACTCATTCTCCAAAATTCATCCAAATTGAACGAAAAGGAGAAGAAAGAGTCGACCAACCCTCTCCAAGAACGCAACAAGGTTTCCTCCTGTTTCAGCCTCGAAATCAAAAGATTTCTCTGTCAAATTCATCACCAGGTATGTGGGATTTCACTAGTGGGTTCCTTTCACCCATTAGGTCCCTAGAATTCAGTCAGATTCTAGATTCTCTATTACATGTATAGACCTAGGGTTTCTATAAATTCAGATTATTGTTCTGATTCAGCTGTTAGACTAATGAAAATTAAAATATCATGTTTTTGAGGAATTGTTTCTTAGTTCTTGCATGAAATCAGAACCCTAGTTGTGTAGATTCGTTTAGTTAATGAATTACACTTGTTAGGTCATTTTATTCAGATATACATGCCCCAGTTAAGAATATTTCAATATCAGTATATTAATGTTTCATTTTCAGTAAGCATGTCAATATTTTGAGCTACTCAATATTACACAAATTTAGTTATAATGTGTTACTTACATAATCAGTTTGGAGTAGGCTTAATACTGAGTGGACTAAGGGTCAGTCACCTTGATAGTCCCAGAACTACGTTCCTGTGTAGGATAAGTCCCCTCTGTGGGCAACATATTTAGTGATCACGCTAGTCATGCCTTGTACCCTTGACAAGGTATATTGGGTCCTATCGATGGGGCGATACATCAGACTCCACAAATAACTCTCGTGGTTTTATGTCAGTTAATAGTAGCTCCCACAATCAGATTCTAGTGCGTTGTCCAGGTTATCGGTTATAGTTCAATATTCAGTCTCAACATGTTTATACTTGGTCATTGCATTCAGTTAGCTTAGTATTCAATATATTTAAGTATTTACATCATTTTCAAATTATATCCTTGCTCTTATTGCTTTGTTTAATTATCTATATGTTGTTCAACTTTATCCTCTCATATATGCTCAGTACCTTTCAAGTATTGACGCATAATCTGTGCTACATCTTCTCGTGATATAGGTTCATGTCCTCAATATTCAGATCACACATAGATTGGTTCCCGATCTCCAGTTCAGCAGTATCAGTGGTGAGTCCTCATTCTTCGAGGACGATTGACATCTTTATCTTTCTATTTTTCGTCTTTCAGTTTCACTTTTGCTAGAGTTAACTAAGGCATGTCCCAACATCTCTAGTCAGTTAGAGGCTTATATTCACACATAGTTTAGATTCAGTTTAGTTAAGTTTGATCTTTCAGTTGTCATTGAACTTAGTTTTATATATTCATACTTAGAATGGGTATTCTCCACCATTTCACTTTATGTCATGTTTTAAGCTTCCGCAAAATTTTTCTATTTTTCAAAAAATAATTATATGTGCTTATGATATGCCAGCAGGGTTAACTTTGTGTCACTCATGATCCTAGGTCATGTGTTTACGTTCAGGGGGTAGCCTCGGGGCGTGACAAACTTGGTATCAGAACACGAGGTTCAAGAGTCATAGGATGTCTAAAAACCCGCACTAAGTAGAATCCCTTTCATGAGTGTGAAGCTTGCCACACCTATGAGGGGGAGGCTACGAAGTGTTTTATGAAAAACATCACTTTCTTGATAATCTTTTCGTGCATAGGTATGATGTTCTTTGTAATTCATTATTATGCATTTTTATATCATGCATCCTCATAGAGCTTTCCCAAGGAATGCTAATGCATGCAATGTTGACGCAGCTCCTCAGTCCCAGATCAGGAAGTTTTTCTAATGCAGAGTGTCGGAACGCCATTCAACTTTTGGCCTAGAGTGTAGCAAACCAAAATAATCAGCAAGTTCCAGTTCCTACAAATGCTAGTGGTGGATCAGCGGAAGCTAGGGTCCATGATTTTGTTAGGATGAATCCACATGTGTTTCAAGGGTCGCAAGTTGGTGAGCATCCCCAAAACTTCATTGATGAGGTCAAGAAAATCTTCGGAGTGATGCAAGTGAAAGGGAATGATAGGGTAGAGTTTGCATCCTACTAGCTCAAGGATGTGGTTCACCGAGTGGAAAGATAATAGGGGTGAGAATGCAACTCCCATGACAAGGGAATGTTTTACTGGAGATTTTTTGGACAGGTTCTTCCCAAGAGAGTTCAGGGAGGCTCAGGCTCAGGATTTTATGAATTTGAGACAAGGTTCTATGTCGGTCCAAGAGTATGGACTTAAGTTCACCCAGCTCTCCAGGTATGCTCCACATATGGTTGCCGATCCCAGGGCGCAGATGAGTTAGTTTTTATTTGGGGTATCTGACTTGGTGAGAACAGAGTGCAGAAATGCTATGTTGCTGGAAGATATGAACATCACTAGGCTCATGAATCATGCTCAGTAGGTTGAGGGATAAAAGGTTAGGGAACAGGCTAAGGAGAATAAAAAGTCTAGGACAGGCACCTATGAGTACTCTCAGCAAAAATCGGGTGGTGGAAATCGCTTGCAATTTCAGCAAAGGTCATCAGTCCCAGCACCTTCATCAATTACTGTTCCATCCTCCACATTTCGTCAGGATCAAAAAGGAAAGGCATCAGGCCCTAAATCTCAATGGAGTGTTTCAGTTACTAGGACCTACCCAACTTACCCAAATTGTGGTAAAAACCATCCAGGCAAGTGTCTTGCAATAAAAGATGAATGTTTTGGGTGTGGTCAGACTGGTCATAGATTGAGGGATTGCCCTTCTTCTAAACAAGGATAAGTAGGTAATAATGGTTGGGCTCAGTTTACAACTTTAGCAGCACCAGTAGGTCGCCCGAGTCAGCAGGGTACTTCATCTTGTACAGGTGGCGGTTAGCGCTAGAGAAGGTTATATGATGTTCAGGCTCGCCAGGATTAGGAAGATATCCTGATGTGGTTACTGGTATGTTGTGAGTCTTGCATTTAGATGGTTATGCTTTGTTAGATCCAGGGACTACTATTTCCTTTATAACTTCTTATATAGCAGTAAACTTCTGTGTCAGTTTAGAAACTCTCTCTAGACCCTTCTCAGTCTCTACTCCTGTCGGTGACCACTTATAGTTAGACGGGTATACATAAATTGCCCTATCATAGTCTCTCAGAAAGTCACCTCAGCAGATCTTATAGAGTTAGAAATGGTAGACTTTGCTATCATTATAGGCATTGATTAGTTACATTCTTATTATGCCTCAATCGATTGTAGAACTAAGATTGTTCTTTTTCAATTTCAAGATGAACCAATCTTAGAATGGAAGGGTAGTAGCTAAGTTCCTAGGGGTCGATTCATTTCTTACCTTAAGGCTAGAAAGATAATCTCTAAGGGGTATCTCTATCATCTATTTGGGTTAAGCATTCAAGCTCTGAAACCCCAACTGTTGTGTCAGTTCCAGTATTTAAAGAGTTCCCAGAAGTGTTTCCAGAAGATCTTCCCGAAGTTCCTCCTGAAATGGAAATCGACTCCAGAATTGATATCCTTCTAGATACCCAACCTATTTCTATTCCTGCTTACAGAATGGCTCAAATTGAGCTTAAGGAATTGAAAGAGCAATTGAAAGACCTTCTAGATAAGGGATTCATCATACCTAGTATTTCCCCATGGGGTGCACCAGTGTTGTTTGTGAAAAAGAAAGATGGTTCTCTCAGGATGTGCATTGACTATCGGTAGTTGAACAAAGTCACAATCAATAATAAGTACCATATCCCTAGGATTGATGACTTGTTCGACCAACTCCGGGGTGCTAGTCATTTCTCAAAAATAGACCTCAGATCTGGATATCATCAGCTCAGAGTCAAAAATAGTGACGTTCCGAAAACAACCTTTAGAACTCGGTATGGTCATTATGACTTTGTAGTTATGTCATTTGGACTAACCAATGCTCTTGCAACATTCATGAATTTGATGAATAGGGTGTTCAAGCAGTATTTGGACTTGTTTGTTATCGTCTTTATTGATGATATCCTTATTTACTCTGGGAATGAGGAAGAACATGCGGCTCATTTGAGGGTTATCCTGCAGACTCTCAAATATCGCCACTTATTCGCTAAGTTTAGAAAATGTAAGTTTTGGTTGCAATATGTTTCTTCCCTTGGACATATAGTATATAGTGAATGGATCCGAGTGGATGCTCAGAAAATAGAGGCAGTGAAACAATGGCCCAGACCTACCTTTCCTACAAATATTAGAAGTTTCTTGGGTTTGGATGGTTATTAAAGAAGGTTCATGGAAGGATTTTCATCCATAGCTTCTCCATTGACTAAGGTGACTCAGAAAAAGGTTAAGTTTCAGTGGTTAGATGATTGTGAACAGAGCTTCTCATAGCTAAAAAACTTGGCTGACTACAACTCCTGTTTTGACTCTACCAGAAGGTTCAGACGGTTATGTGATCTATTGTGATGCATCCAGAGTCGGCCTAGGTTGTGTGTTGATGCAGCGAGGTAAAATTATAGCATATGCTTCTAGACAACTTAAGGTGCATGAGAAACACTATCCGACTTATGACCTCGAGCTTGCAGCCGTAGTATTTGCCCTTAAGATTTAGAGAAATTTTTTGTATGGTGTTCACGTAGATGTGTTCACAGACCATAAGAGCTTTCAGTAGGTGTTCACACAGAAAAAGTTTAATCTTTACCAGAGGATATGGCTTGAGTTCCTCAAGGACTATAATATGAATGTGCTTTACCATCCTGGTAAGGCCAATGTGGTAGATGATGCTCTTAGCAGACTATCTATGGGTAGTGTAGCGCATGTTGATGAAGAAAGGAAAGAACTAGCAAAAAATGTTCACCGGCTTGCTTGCTTAGGAGTTTGCCTCATGAACATATTAGGAGATGATGTGATAGTTCAGAATTGGTCTGAATCTCCATTGGTAGCAGAGGTTAGGGAAAAACAAGACATTGATCCTATATTGCTTCAACTGAAGGGTGCGGTTCATCAGCAGAGAGTTGAGGTTTCCTCCCAAGGGGGAGATGGTATGCTTTGCTATTAAGGTCGTTTATATGTTCCTAAGGTGGGTGAGTTGAGACAATAAATTCTGGCAGAAGCCATTAACTCCAGGTATTCTATCCATCCAGGCGCCACTAAGATGTACCGTGATCTACGGGAAGTCTTTTGGTGGAATGGAATGGAAAGGGATATAGCAGATTTTTTGGCTAAGTGTCCTAATTATGAGCAAGTGAAGGTAGAACAACATAAACCACAGGGTATGAATCACGATATCAACATTCCTACATGGAAGTGGGAAGTGATAAACATGGACTTCATTACAGGTTTACCTTGTACTCACAGAGAGTATGACTCCTTCTGGGTGATAGTAAACAAAGTTACTAAGTCCGCTCATTTCTTGGCTGTCAAGACTACAGATTCGGCGGATGACTACACCAAGTTTTACATTAATGCTTAGTAAGGTTGCATGGGGTTCCTTTGTCTATCATCTCATATAGAGGTCCTCAGTTTACCTCTCATTTCTAGAAGTCATTTCAAAAAGGTCTTGGTACTCAGGTTAACCTCAGCACAACATTTCATCCACATATGGATGGTCAGGCAAAGCGTACCATTCAGACCTTAGAGGACATGTTGAGAGCTTGCATCATTGACTTCAAGGATAGTTGGGATGATCACCTTTATCTTATAGAGTTCGCCTACAATAATAGCTACCATTCCAGCATTCGGATGGCCCCTGATGAGGCATTGTATGGGCATAGATGTAGATCTCCAGTTGGTTGGTTTGAAGTAGGTGAAACAACCTTGATAGGGCCAGATTTGGTTCTTGATGCTATGAAAAAAATTCAGCTCATTAGAGATAGACTTAAGATAACCCAGAGTCGCCAGAACTCCTATGCGGATGTAAGGACAAGAGACTTGGAGTTCCAAATTGATGAATGGGTTTTCTTGAAAGTGTCGCCTATGAAGGGGGTGATGAGAGTTAGCAAGAAAGGGAAGCTCATGCCTAGATATGTAGGCCCTTACAACATGTTGAAAAGTATTGGTAAAGGGACTCATGAGTTAGAGTTGCTAGCAGAACTAGCAGCAGTGCATCCAGTCTTTCACATTTCATTGTTGAAGAAGTGTGTGGGTGATCCAGCATTCATAGTACCATTGGAAAGTGTGGTTGTGAATGATAGTCTCACTTATGAGGATGTACCAGTTGAGATTCTTCATCGACATGTTCAAAGGTAGAGAATAAAAAAAGTTGCTTCAATTAAGGTTTTGTAGGGGAGTTAGTCTATACAGGGAGCTACTTGGGAAGAAGAAGCAGTCATGAAGGCCAAGTATCCTCATCTCTTTCCTTCCGATCCCTTTCCAGCTTGAGGTAATAGTTCCTCTCCAGTATTTCAGTTACTCATGCATAAATTTAGTCTTAGTATCATGTTCCTCCAGTTATACTTGCATTTTCAGCATATTTCCATGTTCTTGGAACTTAGTTCAGTCAGATTTCAGTTTCTAGTACTTAGTGGTAGGGTTTGCAACTCTTTCCCTACATATTCAGCTAGTTTAGCTACATTCGAGGACGAATGTTCCCAAGGGGGAGATAATGCACCATCCATGGAACATAGGGTGACCCAAGGACCGTAGGTGGGGTTCGTGGTTTTCCACTTGCAACCCCCTCCCAGAAAGCCCATAGAAATTAAGCTAAGGCACGACCCACGACCGGATCCACCAACAGTAGGTCAGACCACGGGCCGTGGTCCAGGTCCGTGGATCGTGACCCTCAGACCACCTCTCTCAAAGCCAACGATGGTTGACAGGATGGACCGTCAGTTGACAGTACGTCGGTCATGTCCGCCGGGTTGCCCCAACAACTTTTAAGTTAGGGTCGTTTTGGTCTTTTCCCTATGTGTTGGACCCCTAAACTACGTCGTTTAACCCCTAAACTACATCGTTTTAGTCAGTTTTAGCCTAGTAACTTAATTAGAACTTACCCTACTGAACTCATTCTCCAAAATTTATTAAAGTTGAATGAAAAAGAGAAGAAAGAGTCGACCAACCCTCTCCAAGAATGCTGCAAGGTTTCCTCCAGTTCCACCCCAAAAATTGAAGGCTTTCTCCGTGAAATTTGTCACCGGGTATGTGGGATTTCACTAGTTGGTTCCTTTCACCCATTAGGTCCTCAGAATTCAGTCAGATTCTGGATTCTCTATATCATGTTTAGACCTAGGGTTTCTAGAACTTCAGATTATTGTTGTGATTCAGCTGTTAGACTAATCCAAATAAGAATATCATGTTTTTGAGGAATTGTTGCTTAGTTCTTGCATGAAACTTAGAACCCTAGATGTGTAGATTAGTTTAGTTCATGAATTACACTTCCTAAGTCAGTTTATTTAGATATACATGCCCAAGTTAAGAATGCTTCATTATCACTATATTAATGTTGCATTTTTAGTTAGCATGTCAGTATTTTGAGCTATTCAGTATTACAGAAATTCAGTTACAATATGTTACTTACATAATCAGTTGAGAATAGGCTTAATACTGAGTGGACTAAGGGTCAGTCACCCTGATAGTCCCAGAACTACGTGCCCCCGTAGGATAAGTCCCCAATTTGGGCAACATATTTAGTGATCACGCCAGTCATGCCTTTATACCCCTGGCAAGGTATATTGGGTCCTATCGATGGGGTGATATGTCGCACTTC
This sequence comes from Solanum acaule, assembly GCA_036250505.1. Taxonomy (NCBI): domain Eukaryota; kingdom Viridiplantae; phylum Streptophyta; class Magnoliopsida; order Solanales; family Solanaceae; genus Solanum; species Solanum acaule. Next base: position 27,205 of record JAJOOR010009432.1, read on the forward strand.
ACAGATAGTTCTCGTGGTTTTACGTTGGTTAATAGTAGCTCCCACAGTAATTTTCTAGTGCATTGACGAGGTTATAAGTTATAGTTCAGTATTCAGCCTCAACATGTTTATACTTGGTCATAGAATTCAGTTAGCTCAGTATTCAATATATTTCAGTATTTACATCATGTTCATATTATATGCTTGCTTTTATAACTTTGTTCAGTTACGTATATGTTGTTCAGCTTTATCCTATCATGTATGCTTCGTACATTTCAAGTACTGACACATCCTCTGTGCTACATCTTCTTGTTATGTTGGTTCAGGTCCTCAGCATTTAAATCACGCATACATCGATTCCCGATCTCCACTTCAGCAGTATCAGTGGTGAGTCCTCATTCTTCGAGGACGATTGACATGTTATTTTTCTATTTTAAGTCTTTCAGTTTTCAGTTTTGCTAGAGTTAGTGTAACATGGCGTACTTGACCCTGAAGGGGTCTCATACAAGACCTTACCATAATCATAACATAGGTAATAGAAAATACGGGAAAATTTAAAACTTCTTTTGATCCATACCATCGAAAATATTTTCATAAGCAAGTGGAAGTCTTTACTACTCATTTGTCTCAAACCATCTATTAAACTCTAGAATAAAAGTCTTGGGAGGCAGCCCATATACAAGTCTAAAACATAAAGAAATGACATAAAGGAAAGATGGGTTTGTCCTCGAAGCTATGATGACTCACAAAATCTTCAACTCTTCTTGCTTCTTAGAAACCTAGCCTCCAAAGGAACTCAATCTCCGAAACCCTACAGTTGATTAGAATGTAGGCAAAATATGCGTTAGTACAAAATGTACCAAGTATGAAAGCTGGTATAAAACAACATAAGAACATCTCAAAATGGTTAGTCAACATAGGACATAAGCATACGAGATAATAACATAGTCATAGCATATTATCCAACATAAGCATCATATAATCATAAGCCAACATAAGACATAGTTAATAAGCATAGGAGATAAATCATGTTCATGGCATAGTCTCTACTTAGACCTTCATACCACATTCCTTAACGCTTAGTCTTTCATACTACAAGAGAACTATCCCTCAAGCATCCTCAAGGTTCACTTGTGCAAGGCATGAATGGCATCCCATAATATCATCCAAGCTAAGTACCCCTTTTTTGTCATTATTGGGCATAGTCCACAATCATGGTCAAGACTTAGGTTTTCATGTCATAAGAGCACTATACTCCTAAGTAACCTTAAAGCATACTTGTGCAATGTATGGGTGGCATCCCAAAATACCACACAAACTAAGCATATCCTTAAAGTCACCATATTCGTATTTACCACCTCTAGGTGTCATTATTGACCTACTTCAGATAGACAAGGAACTATCAACTTGAGTCAATCATATCATGGAAGGCAACTATGGCAACAATCAAAGATAAGCATACATCACAAAAGAGAACACTTCATAAGCAGCTTCAAGTCATACATGTGCCATGTATGAATAACATCCCATACTACTATTCACACTAACTACTTCTTTAAGCTAATCATACTCAATGATTACTAGTTATCATTCTAGACAATTAAGGAATAGCACCATACTAGGCTAAACCTAACTACCATGGTAAAACACACTATCATGCAAACCAAGCTATACAAGGAAGAGTACAAGTAACCCAACCTAGGTACCATGCAAACATTCAATATGATGCATGCTATCCTTAGGGGAGTATGAATCCTCAACCCTAAGCTATACCTAGGAGAGTATGGTGTCTCAATCCTAAGTTACTATGAAATGGTCTTGGACTAACTAAGTCATGCTACCATGAAGGCATTCTAACAATGCTAATTCAAGCTACCCTTAGGAGAGCATAGATCCTCAATCCTAGGCTAGCATGCCTACACTAATTAAAGCTACCATGAAAAGTATCCTACAAATGCTAATCCAAGCTACCAAGACACCTTATATCCCATGCTACATAAGTCAAACTATCCATGAAGGGATCACATGTTACAACTTCAAGCTATTATATTCTAATAAGCATGATTCATTTTAGGTGATTAAACTTTCACTATAGAACCATTCTATGTTAGAAGACCTTTCACATTCTACATACTTGCATTCATATATTTCTAGGTAGGTCATTTGGATAAAAGCCTTCAACCACAACACTATCTATCTTGTATACCAATTTTATGCAAGCTATCTCATCATATTAGACTTACTTTATAAGCCCTAGTGATCAACATTATGACAGTCAAGCCCTACTATCAAGCTTTACTCCACAATAATCATACTAGACCAGATCACTTGACATATTAGTCAGAAGCATTAGTCATAGGCAATTCTAAGCATAATTCATCATAAAGTCCCAATTTCAATCACTACAATTCTTGATCTAGCATACATTCATAAATCTAGTTCAATTCATTATTTCATATTTGTATTCTTGAATAAGTTTGATACATGATAACAATTCTAGAAAATCTCTCAAGAATCATCAATTTCTATCCACAAGACATAAAGCCACATACTTTTATTTCTAGGGTTAACCAAGGAATTCACATAAATTTTTCATAATATAATGAATCAACACTAAATTAACCATAAATAAGTATTATCCAACCAATTGGAATCATACCCAACTAAATCCAACACATTGGAATTAATCCTAGCTTAGATTGGGGTTCTTCTTCACAAATTTGGGGAATTTCTAAGGGACTCTATGGGTGGAAGAATTCATAGATGAATAAACTAAACATACCTTTAATCAATGCCATAACCCAAGCGTTCAACAATGGGGGTTGTTCTTGACCTTAGCTTCCTTCTTTTCTTCCTCTTTTTCTTCTTGAGCTTTTCTAGAGAGAGAAATATTTGAGAGGGGAGTGATTTGGGGTTTTGATTCTAAGTGACTTAGTTGGGGTGTTTAATGACATAAAATACTTTATATAGGTGGATAAAACACATATAAAATGACCCTCACTTAAAACTAATTAAAAAGGAATTTACTAAATGACCTTCGACTAGGTATCCCCTTTCCAGGGGCCACGGCCATCTTCACGAGCCGTCAAGGGCACCACGGCCTCTGGTGGTGCTTGTGGTCCCTTGACCAGTAGCTCCCCTCAACTTGCAAAGTTCCCAAACTGCTAAGTCATGGCCACGAGACCTCCCACGATCCGTAGTCAAGCCGACGAGTCGTGGTGATGGTCGTGGGCTTGGGGCAGTAGTTCGGCCTCAAGGCCTTGCCTCCCACACGCCTAAGGGGTCTTCACGAGCCCCTTCACGGACCGTGGTCATGTCACTTGGTCGTGAAGGTGGTCGTGGTCCTTGACAGTGCTTGGCCAAGGTTGAGGCTACCTTGTCCTTTGGCTTAGGCTTTACCCCTAAGCCTTGGCCGTTGCCCTTGCAACCCTTACCCAAACCTTAGATAATCTTCTAAACTATGGGGTGTAACACGTACCTTGATGTTCAACCACTAAACACCTCATTCTAAGTATGGGAAGCCTCATCTAAGATTCTAATCCACATATATCAAACTCTAGAACCCTAGCTTGAGCCTCTAGTTAGGTCTACTAGTTTCCGGGGTATTACAATATCTCCCGCTTGGGAACATTCATCCTCGATTGATATTTCTAAACACTTCTTAAAAGAAACGATTCTAGACTAGCAGCCCATGATGCATGGCCTACATCTAAATGCACACAACCAAACAAGGAAACTTCAATTCCAAGCTAAACATATTCAATGCAACACAAGGGAGTAGGAATTACATCTAACAACCCAAAATGCATGAAAATCCATATCTACTCATTTTCAAGGAGGAACTAACATATCCTAGCTACAACATGCTCAAAATACACTCATGGAGCCTAAATGCAAATTGACTCAAATATGCTACAACATGAGATAAAACAATGCATGTAAGTCATTTCTAACAAGATCTAAGCATTTTCATGAACATGCATATAAGGAAATCATGGCAACACATAATTACATAATAACCTTATTAGATAGGCACACTATCTCCCCCTTGGGAGTAAGACTACACAAGCTCTTATAAACATCAATCATAGTAAGACAACTTCAAATCCCAACATAACAAGTCACAAAAGACAAGAAATCTGGAAAATTTACTAAAGCATAAAACACATACCAGAAGGGACATGAGGAGATCACTCTTGACCTTCTCTAGGTTGGAGAGTATAAAACCTATTCTTCTTTTGAGGCTCCACATCCCCACTACTAGAGGCAACTTTCTTACCCTCTCTTCTTGTAACCTTAGCCTTTGCACAATCCTTCATCTTGTGGCCACTCTCACCACAACCAAAGCAACCATCTCTACTGGCTAAACACTTACCTTCATGCTTTCTACCATATCTAGCACAAGAGGGCCATAGGGACTCATTACTTATCCCTTGTGGCCTAGGGGTAGACATATTCTCCTCCTTATGCTTAGGAGCATTAGAAAAGCCTTGTCTAGAAAACCTTTGTCGATTCCTAGAACGACCATGTCCATCGGACCCATCATGGAAAGACTTATCATAATCCCCCCTAGACCTGTTTTTCTCCCTAGCATTTTCCGCTTCAAGCTTTTCTTTTTCCATTTGTTGAGCATACACCATAAGGCATGAGATATCCATATCATCAAGGAGCATTGTCGTACGACATTATTTTTACACTAATTTGGACACACCCGTCACATACCTATTCATCATATCCCTTTGATTTGCTACCAAAGATGAAGCATACTTAGACAAAAGGATGAATTTCAAGGAGTACTATTTAACACTCATATTACCTTGCTTAAGGTTGATGAATTCTCCCAATTTGGCTTACCTCAACTCCCGGGGAAAGAACCTATCTAGAAATGCCGACTTAAATGCTTACCGCTCTAAAGGGCCCACCTCTACCGGCCTAGAATCTTCCAATGCTCATACCAAATTTGGGCAACATCCTTCAATTGGTAAGCAGGTAGTTCCGCTTTCTCTATAGAAGTTACCCCCATGGCAGCAAGTGTCTTATAAACCTATTCTATGAACCCATTTAGATCCTCTTCAATCTTGGAGCCACTAAACTCTGGAGGGTTCATCCTCAAAAACTCCTTTATCCTAGAAGCACCCATCCCCCTTATTGGGTTTGCCGGAGCCACCACCTCTCTATTGGCTTGCACCGTTAAGGCTTGAGCCAACAATTGCATAGAAGCCCTAAATGCCGCAAGAGTGGCATTCCCAATTGGAGGGTCATTTGGAACGAGGAGCTTGGTGTGGAACTTGGAGTGGAACCTCTTCGTCCACATCACCTTCCTCTTCTCTCCTAGTATTTTCCCTTGTATTAGCCCTACCCTGAAAAACAATGGCACGGGTTAGAAGAAGGGCCTACTAAAGCCAAACTCTATGGCATGACTAACAGAATGAAGAAGTGAGATTTTTCCTAAACATCCAATAGCCTCCTATTCATAAATGTGGCGCACTTCACATTTAAGAATAAGTCTCTACTAGACGTGGTTTAAGACAATCCTATAACTATTTTAAACCTTGTGCTCTGATACCAAGTTTGTCATGACCCAAAGGGTATACCCTAGGTGTAACATGGCGTACTTGACCCCGAAGGGGTCTCATACAAGCCCTTAGCATAATAATAACATAGGAAATAAAAATACGGGAAAATTTAAAACTATTTTTGATCCATACAATCGAAAACATTTTCAGAAGCAAGCGGAAGTCTTTACTACTCATTTGTCTCAAACCATCTATTAAACTCTAGAATAAAAGTCTTGGGACGCAGCCCATATACAAGTCTAAAACATAAAGAAATGACATAAAGGAAATATGGATTTGTCCTCGAAGCTATGAGGACTCACCAAATCTTAAACTCTTCTTTCTTCTTAGAAACCTAGCCTCCAAAGGAACTCAATCGTGGAAACCCTACATTTGATTAGAATGTAGGCAAAGTATGCGTTATTACAAAAAGTATCAAGTATGAAAGCTGGCATAACAACATAAGAACATCTCAAAATGGTTCGTCAACATAGGACATAAGCATAACAGATAATAACATAATCATAGCATAATCTCCAACATAAGCATCATATAATCATAAGCCAACTTAAGACAAAGTTAATGAGCATAGGAGATAAATCATGTTCATGGCATAGTCTCTACTTAGACCTTCAAACTACATTCCTTAACCCTTAATCTTTCAAACTACAGGAGAACTATCCCTCAAGCATCCTCAAGGTTCACTTGTGCAAGGCATGAATGGCATCCCATAATACGATCCAAGATAAGTACCCCTTTTTGGTCATTCTTGGGCATAGTCCACAACCTTGGTCAAGACTTAGGTTTTCATGTCATTAGAGCACTATACTCCTAAGTAACCTCAAAGCACACGTTCAATGCATGGTGGCATCCCATAATACCACACACTAAGCATATCCTTGAAGTCACCATATTCATAATTACCATATCTCGGTGTCACTATTAACCTACTTCATATAGACAAAGAACTATCAACTTTAGTCAATCATATCATGGAAGGCACATATGGCAACAATCCAAGCTAAGCATACATTACATAAGAGAACACTTCATAAGTAGTGTCAAGTCATACTTGTGCCATGTATGAATAGCATCCCATACTACTACTCACACTAAGTACTTCTTTAGGCTATCATACTCGATGATTACTAGTTATGCTTCTAGACTATAAAGGAATAACACCATACTAGGCTAAACCTAACTACCATGGTAAAACACACTATCATCAAAACCCAGCTATACAAGGAAGAGTACAAGCAACCCAACCTAGCTACCATGCAAACATTCAATATGATGCATGCTATCCTTAAGGGAGTATGAATCTTCAACCCTAAGCTATCCTTAGAAGAGTATGGTGTCTCAATCCTAAGCTACCATGAAATGGTCTTGGCCTAACTAAGTCATGTTACCATGAATGCATTCTAACAATGCTAATTCAAGCTACCCTTAGGAGAGCATATATCCTCAATCCTAGGCTACTATGCCTACACTAATTCAAGATACCATGAAAAGCATCCTACAAATGCTAATCCAAGCTAACCTTAGGAGAGTATGGTTCCTCCATCCCAAGCTACCATGAGACCTTCTATCCCATGCTACATAAGTCAAACTATCCATGAAGGGATCATTTGTCACAACTTCAAACTATTCTATTCGAACAAGCATGATTCATTTTAGGTGATTAAACTTTCAATCTAGAACCATTCTATGAGAGAAGACCTTTCACATTCTACATATATGCATTCATATAGTTCTAGGTAGGTCATGTGGGTAAAAGCCTTCCACGACAACACTATCTATCTTGTATACCAATTTCATGCAAGCTATCTCATCATATTAGACTTACTCTATGAGCCCTAGTGATCAAAATTATGACATTCAAACCCTACTATCATGATTTACTCCACAATCATCATACTAGACTAGATCACATGACATATTAGTCACAAGCCTTAGTCATAGGCAATTCTAAGCATAATTCATCATAAAGTCCCAATTTCAATCACTAGTTCAATTCATCATTTCATATTTCTATTCTTGAATAAGTTCCATACATGATAAGGATTCTAGAAAATCATTCAACAATCATCAATTTCTATCCACAAGGCATAAACCCACATACTTTAATTTCTAGGGTTAACCAAGGAATTCACATAAATTCATCATAATATAAAGAATCTACACTAAATTAACCATAAATAAGTATTATCCAACCAACTGGAATCGTACCCAACTAAAACCCACACATTGGAAGTAACCCTAACTTAGATTGGGGTTCTTATTCACAAAATTGGATAATTTCTAAGGGACTTTATGGGTGGAAGAACCCATAGATGAATAATCTAAACATACCTTTAATCAGAGTCCTAACCCAAGCTTTCAAAAATGGAGGTTGTTCTTTTCCTAAGCTTCCTTTTCTTCTTCCTCTTCTTCTTCTGAATCTTTTCTAGAGAGAGAAAAATTTGAGATGGGAGTGATTTGGGGTTTTGATTCTAAGTGACTTAGTTGGGGTGGTTAATTACTTAAAATACTTTATATAGGTGAATAAAACCTATATAAAATGACATCCACTTAAAAACAATTAAAAAGGAATTACTAAATGACCCTCGACTAGGAAGCCCCTTGTTAGAGGCCACACCCATCTTCACGAGCCGTCAAGGGCACCACGGCCCGTGGTGAAGCCCGTGGTCCCTTGACCAGTAGCTCCCCTCAACTTTCCATGCTCCCAAAATGCTAAGTCATGACCACGAGACCTCCCACAATCCGTGGTCAAGAAAACGGGTCGTGGTCTTGGGGCAGTAACTAGACATCAAGGCCTTGCCTCCCTCATGCCTAGGGGTCTTCACGAGCCCCTTCACGGACCGTGGTCTTGAAGGTGGTCGTGGTCTTTGGCAGTGCTTGGCCAAGGTTAGGGCAGCCTTGGCCTTTTGCTTAGGCTTTGCCCCTTAGCCTTGGCCCTAGCCCTTGCAACCCTTACCCAAACCTTACATATTCTTCTAAACTACGGGGTCTAACACATACCTTGACGTTCAACCACTAAACCCCTCATTCTAAGTATGGGAAGTCTCATCTATGACTCTAATCCACATATATCAAACTCTAGAACCCTAGCTTGAGGCTCTAGTTAGGTCTACTAGTTTTCGGGGTATTACAGCTAATGCACGCAATGCTGACATAGTTCCTCCGGTCCCAGATCAAAAAGTTTCGAATGTAGAGTCTCGGAACGCCATTCAACTTTTCGCCCAGAGTGTAGCTAACCAGAACAATCAGGGGGTAGCCTCGGGGCGTGACATTATACACTACATGGAATTTTACTTTTAAAATTTAAGTCTTAACGACGGGATATGAATCCAGGCGTTAAAGTTTATTAATAGCGACTAAATATTTTTTCCATCATTAAAAGATCAATTTTCAGTTTAAAATTAGCAAAAAAATAAATATCCTGATGTTAAAAACATCATTATCCGGTTGTTAATAATAACATAATGGCGCATATACATTAATAATTTCCCTATTTTTTTTATCAACGCACACGATATACACCACCCCTCCTCTCCATAAAAAATAGTGCACATACCCCACTCCTCCTCTCCGTAAGAAAATTGATTCACTAATGAAGTTTCTTATCTTCTATCATTCTATTAGAAAATCCTAACTGAAGCACAACTTCTCTCTAGTACAAGTAGAGAAATTTGAGTAAAATTTGCAATACATACTTCTCTCCAATTCTATTTGAGATTTGGGGATTTTTTATTCTGCCCAAGTTTGTATTAACCCTAAATTTATCTATCCGTAGGGCTCCCTCAGTTTCAAATTAAGAGTGTCAATTTGTTGGAAGAAAATTAGCCAGAGGACAATCAACAAACATATAAGATCAAACTTAACAAGGTACGTCAATTTCAATGTTTATTAAGAGAAACTAGGCCGAAGGTCTCTTAGTTCCTTCTATTTAATTAGGCAACCAGGTCTCTCTATTTTAATTGTAGAACACATTCTAATTTTCCTTAAAGAGAACCAATCTTCTCTTCTTACTGCTTATGGGCTTATTAGTCTATTCAACACTTGCGTTTTCTTCTCTTCGAGGTAAGTTTGTGTTATTTTCACTCTCAATTGCTTTGTGGAATGTCGAATTTTTTCAAATTCTTTATTTTCCCTAATTTTTGAGTATCCATTTAGGTTTGTTTTTCCTTTTATTTTAACTAAATGTTATTCTGCTTTGTGCACTAGTGTAGGTTAGTCATATCCTTAATTATTTTCATGTTGCAAAAGGTTCGTACGTATTTAACCAAGCCATTGTTATAAAACTTGTGTTCCATACTTTCATCGAAATACTGTTTGCACCAACAACACCTAGAGTGGCTAAGAACTTTGAATTTTTAAAGGGAACTGTCAATTGGCAATCTAATTCTCGATAGTCTCATAATCGAAAATGATATATTGAAAGTGATTTTTCATATTATGATGCCAGATCATCTTTGAAGTAATGCATTGGCTATTTCCCTATCTCATAGTAGACTCCGAAGTATTGTGACAAGTGAATTTTCCACTATAGTGGATGGACCGAATTCATAGATCTTCTTATTCATCATAAATTTTGATGCTCATAATTTTCTAAACTACTTGTTAAGGGAAAACTGCTTTAAACCTATTCACTTTCCAATAGCCATTATGAATAAAATTAATCACTCTTGGGTTCCTCCTCTAGGGGGACTATTGATGGTGCTAGCCAACTGCACTTTACTAGTCCAGTTATTAAAAAAAATTAAAATCTTCTCAGGCCCAACTTTGCGTAGAATATACTTAGCACAACTTTCCCTGATTGGTAGCATCTTTCTCCAAGTGTGAAACTGATCAGGGCATTATTTCTTTAATAAGGGCGAGCTATTTGAGTGTAGCTTCTAAAAAGTCTCTAAGCAAATATTTTTTTGTACTGAAGTTCCACTGTATTTTAGGTGAGAAAGGACAAAACACTTCATATAAAGGTCTGAATCCTACAACTCTCATTAGTGTGAAAACATATGTGTCCATTGCGGGTACATAGTAAAAGATCAATAAGCTAGAATACATGTAGAATGTTGTTATGGAAAGGATTTACAACATTATTTTCTTTAATATTTTAAGCTGGAAGATGTTGATATGGACTATTTTGTTCTACACATAAAGTAAAATTGTATCACCTAGTTACAAAATTCTTGGACCAGGTATCTACATTTATTAACTTTCCTATTGTGTTTCATGAAATCCACTCTTTTAGCTATCTCTTTATTATTTGTACAAATGTAATCTCTGTATTTTTAGCTGCCTCTCAGAATATTTTTCAGTTTATTCTCGCCAAGTGTGGTAGATTCTATCTCCCCATATAGCTGTAACTAATTCTTTTTAATATTTTTTGAGCGCCTTCCCTTTATCCATATTAAGCTTTTTGTTACCTTCATCTTTTGTACTCCAATTTGATAGTTCTATCTTCAGTGTTGTTTTTTTATAAATAGCATTTCATTTTCAGTACATAGTGAATCATATGTTGCCTTCATAGAATATTACAAACTACTTTCTCCCCCCAAATGAGGCTGCCAGGAGATTGATTGTTGATCTGGACAACTCCTACACTCTCCGGTATACTGAGTAGTGAGTACATTCTGATAATAGATCTAATCGAGTTTCCAACTTGTTATCTCTACATATACAACACTTGTCATCTTCTAATTGTATTTGTAGTCGAATCTTCCTCTCTTTTGTTGGCAATTTATCTTGATTAGCCAGTTGCTAGCCAGACAATAAATCTTTATCTAGGCTACATGAGTAAGTACCATACCAAGCCTGCTACATTTAGTCGCAACTGCCTACGCATCAATTGATTGTGGCTGAAACTCACATTATATGATCCATTGGTAAATAGATAATAGGCCTAATTAGTATATATATCAATCTCTCATAGTTAGTGTTGATGTACATTATTCTAATAACTAGCATTTTTTATATTAAAATCACAAAACTAGTATCTTTAAAAGCACCAGCTACAAAGTCACACAGTTATCTACCATACTAAATAAACTAAGAAACATCTAAGATCAAGTGAATACGATGTACTTAGCGATCACTGTAGCTAGAACCCATGAAGATTTGGAGCAGGGCCTTGTTTACTGAATTTGTTCTTATAGAACTTAAATAGGCAACTTATATCACTTGCTGGTATCGGCCCTTATGGTGCACCGATGCTGGTACTAGGCTTTAACACCTTCGTTCTATGCTCATAAGAAATATGTTTATTTTATTTCCTCCTTGTATATGTTATTTCATCCTTAAATTATGGGGCATGCCTTTACATTGTTAATTCTTATAAAACCTTCTTGAATCTACTATTGCATCCTTCTTGATGATATGAAAATGAGACTTATGTAATATTATAGGATAAATTTGTCGGTGAAGCATGAATGATAAAACAGAACATTTCTTGCAACATGTGCAAAGGTTGTTAAATAATTGGAGAGGATCACTGCACAAGAATGTGAAGTCTAAGACATTCTGTGATGCTCTAAAAGATGTGTCAAAAGAGGTAGACAAGGGTGATTGGGAATGACTTGTTAGAGAGTATTTCTTAAGTGAATAGTCAAACGTATTAATTCATAGCTATGATCTATTAGCAAGTTATTTTAGTTGGATGACCATAACTTCAATGGTGGTTTGTTGATATAGGAAATAAGTACAAGAAACTCAGTCAATAAATCTTAAGTTGTTTATGCGTCATCGCACTAGTAGTAAGCCTATTAGAGAGATTATTTATGAATTAGTAAGTAAAGCAAGAAACTTTTTAGAAAGCCTCTTCTCTGTAAATTTGATTTCTTTTACTAGTTTATTTATATGTGAAGGGAGGAAAAGATGGTAAGCCACCAAACGTGGATACTATCTTCTTTGAGACACGTAAGAAGGATAACAAGCTTGTCGAACTTGAAACAAATGCAAAATATGAATGTTTACTCATAAAGTTCATGTTACACCATTAAAGTTTATGTGCTTTATTATTTTAATATGTCATGTGGTTTATAGGTTGAGATCCAAAAAATGATTCAATCTTAATTCATCTCTTACAAATATTGAGGTCTTTGAGAAGTGCATTGGACCTCACTGTAAAAGTAATGTGGTTGGATTTGTGGTGGGATAACATCGAAGGTGTTGAAATGGTGGTAACTCATCAAAGGTAGGGGAAAACGACTGCATTTTCAAGTTCAAATGAGCCCCAACACAGGTAAACACAGATTTTGCCGATTTTCATGTGGATTTTTTGTGATCCTGAATTCCAAAATAAATGGTCGAAATTATTGATGGACGTTGGTTAAGACCTTAGTAATGGATCTAGTCGTCCCCAGGGGCAAACAACTGCATTTTAAAGTTCAAACAAGCCCAAAGCAAGTAAACCCAGATTTTACCAATTTTGGTATGCTATAGTCCATGGATATTTTGTAATCCCGAATTCCAAAAAATAAATGGCTGAAATTTTTCATGGACGTTCGTTAGGAACTTAGTAATGGAGCCAGTTCGTACCTAGGGCCAATTGACCGCATTTTCAAGTTCAAACGTTCCTCAAAGCAGGTAAACCTAGATTTTGCCAATTTTCGTGTGAATTAGTCCATGGATATTTTGTGAACTCGAATTCCAAAAACAAATGGCCGATATTTTTCATGGACGTCCATTAGGACCTTAGTAATTGATCCACTTTATCCTTAGGGGTAAACGACCGCATTTTCAAGTTCAAACGAGCCACAAAGTAGTTGAACCCAGATTTTTCTAATTTTCGTGTGCTATGGTACATGGATTTTTTGTGATCTCGAATTCCATGAAAATAAGGCCAAAAATTTTCATGGACGTCCGTTAAGAACTTAATAATGGAGCCAGTTCTCCTTAGGGGTAAACGGCCGCATTTTCAAGTTCAAACAGGACCCAAAGCAGGTAACCCCAGATTATGCAAAATTTCGTGAGCTATGTTCATGGATTTTTTGTAACCTCAAATTCCAACAAAAATGGCCGAAATTTTTCATGGACGTCTGTTAAGACCTTAGTAATGGAGCCAGTTTGTCCCCAGGGAAAAACGGCCGCATTTACAAGTTCAAACGAGCCCCAAAGCAGGTAAATAAAGGCTTTACCGATTTTCATGTGTTTTAGTACATGGATTTTTTTTATCGTGAATTCCAAAAAAAAAAATGGCCAAAATTTTTCATGGACGTTCGTTAAGACCTTAGTAATGGAGCCAGTTTGTCCCAAGGGGCAAACGACCGCATTTTCAAGTTCAAACGAGCTCCAAAGTAGGTAAATCCAGATTTTACCAATTTTCGTGTGCTATAGTCCACGAATTTTTTGTGATCCCGAATTCCCAAAAAAAATGTCCAAAATTTTTCATGGACATCTGTTAAGACCTTAGTAATGGAGCCAGTTCATCTCCAAGGGTAAACGGCCGAATTTTCAAGTTCAAACGAGCCCTAAAGCAGGTAAACCCAGATTTAGCCAATTTTTGTGTGCTAAGTCCATGAATTTTTTGTGATCCCGAATTCCAAAAAAAAAAATGGCCAAAATTTTTCATGGATGGATTAAGACCTTAATAATGGAGCCAGTTCGTCCTCAGGGGAAAGCGGCTGCATTTTCAAGTTCAAATGAGCCCAAAAGCAAGTAAATCTAGATTTTGCCGATTTTTGTGTTCTATAGTCCATAGATTTTTTGTGATCCCGAATTCCAAAAAAAATTGTCGAAAATTTTCATAAACATCCGTTAAGACCTTAGTAATGGAGCCAGTTTTTTCCACAGGGGCAAACATCCACATTTTTCTGTTAAAACGAGCCCAAAAGCAGGTAAACCCAGATTTTACCGATTTTCGTGTGATCCCAAATTCCAAAAATAAATGCCTGAAATTTTTCTTAGGCGTCCATAGAGACCTTAGTAATTGGTCCAGTTAGTCCACATGGGAAAACAACTGCATTTGCAAGTTCAAACGAGCCCAAAGCAAGTAAACCCAATTTTTGCCGATTTTCGTGTGCTATCGTCCATCAATTTTTTGTGATCACGAATTCAAAAAAAATGGCCAAAAATTTTCAAGGATGTGTGTTAAGACCTTAGTAATGGGGCTAGTTCATCCCCAAGAGCAAATGACCGCATTTTCAAGTTCAAAGGAGCCCTAAAGCAAGTAAACCCGGATTTTGCCGATATGGCCGATTTTCATGTGCTATAGTCCATAGATTTTGTGATCACGAATTCCAAAAAAAAAATAGCTAAAACTTTTCATGGACATCCGTTAAGACCTTACAAATGGAGATAATTTGTCCCTAGGGGCATACGGCCGCAATTTCAAGTTCAAACAAGCCCCAAATTAAGTAAACCCAGATTTTGCCGATTTTCGTGTGCTATAGTCCATGGATTTTTTGTGATCCCGAATTCCAAAATAAAAATGGCCCAATTTTTTCATGGACGTCCATTAAGACCTGGGTAATGGAGACAGTTTGTCCTTAAGGAAAAACGATCGCAATTTAAAGCTCAAACGAGCCCTAAAGAAGGTAAACTCAGATTTTGCCGATTTTCATGTGCTATAGGCCATGGATTTTTTGTGATCCCAATTTCCTAAAAAATGGCCGAATTTTTTCAAGGACGTCCGTTCAGACCTTAGGAATGGATCCAGTTCGTTCTTAGGGGCAAACGACCGCATTTTCATGTTCAAATGAGCCCCAAAGAAGTTAGACTCAAATTTTGCCGATTTTCATGTGCTATCCATGGATATTTTGTAATCCCGAATCCCAAAAAAGTGGCCAAAATTTTTCATGGACGTCTGCTAAGACATTAGTAATGGAGTCAGTTCGTCCCCAGGGGAAAACAGTCCCATTTTCAAGTTGAAACGTGCCCCAAAGTAAGTAAACTCAGATTTGCTGATTTTAGTATGCATGGATTTTTAGTGATCCCGAATTCCAAAAAAAGAATTGCTAGAATTTTTCATGCACATCCGTTAAGACCTCAATAATGGAGCTATTTCATCCCTAGGGGAAAATGGCCGCATTTTCAAGTTGAAACGAGCCCCAAAGCTGGTAAACCCAGATTTTGCCGATAATCATGTGCTATAGTCCATCGATATTTTATGATCCCGAATTTGAAAAAAAATGGCCAAATTTTTTCATGGACGTTCGTGAATAATGAAGAAAGTTCGTCCCCAGGGGCAAACGACCGCATTTTCAAGTTCGAACGATCCCCAAAGCAGGTAAACATAGATTTTGCCAATTTTCGTGTGCTATAGTTCATGAATTTTTTGTGATCCCGAATTACAAAAAAAATTAGCCAAAATTTTTCATGAACGTATGTTAAGACCTTAGTAATGGAGCCAGTTCATCACAAGGGAAAATGACCGCATTTTAAAGTTCAAACGAGTCCCAAAGTAGGTAAATCCAGATTTTGCTGATTTTCGTGTGGATTTTGGTGATCCTGAATTCCAAAAAAAAATGGTCAAAATTATTGATGGATGTCGGCTAAGACCTTAATAATGGAGCTAGATGTCCCCAGGGGAAAACGCCCGCATTTTAAAGTTTAAACTAGCCCAAAGCAGGTAAACCCAGATTTTGCCGATTTTTGTATGCTATAAGTCCATGATTTTTTTGTAATCCCGAATTCTGAAAAAATTAATGGCTGAAATTTTTCATGGACGTCCATTATGAACTTAGTAATGGAGCCAGTTCATACCAAGGGGAAAACAACAGTATTTTCAAGTTCAAACGAGCTCCAAAGCAGGTAAGCCTAAATTTTGCCAATTTTCATGTGAATTAGTCCATGGATTTTTTGTGATCTCGAATTCCAAATAAAAATGGCCAAAATTTTTCATGCGCGTCTGTTAAGACCTTAGTATTGGATCCACTTCGTCCCTAGGGGAAAACAACCGCATTTTCAAGTTCAAACGATCCCCAAAGCAGGTAAACCCAGATTTTACCCATTTTCGTGTGCTATATTCCATGGATTTTTTGAGATCCCAAATTCCATGAAAATATGGCTGAAATTTTTCATTGACATCCGTTAAGATCTTAATAATGGAGCCAGTGTGTCTCCAAGGGTAAACGGCCGCATTTTCAAGTTCAAACAGGCCCCAATGTAGGTAACCCCAGATTATGCCAATTTTCGTGTGCTATAGTTCATGGATTTTTTATGATCCTGAATTCCCAAAAAAAATGGTCAAAATTTTTCATGGACGTCCGTTAAGACCTTAGTAATGGAACAAGTTTGTCCCCAGGAAAAAACGGCCGCATTTTTAAGTTCAAATGAGCGCCAAAGAAGGTAAACACAAATTTTGCCGATTTTCGTGTGCTTTAGTTCATGCATTTTTTGTGATCGCGAATTCCAAAAAAAATGGCCAAATTTTTTCATGGACGTCCGTTAAGACCTTAGTAATGGTGCTAGTTCGTTCCAAGGGGCATACGGTCGCATTGTCAAGTTCAACCGTGCCCCAAAGCAGGTAAACCCAGATTTTGCCTATTTTCGTGTGCTATATAATAGTCCATGGATTTTTTGTGATCCCAAATTCCAAAAAAATTGGCCAAACGTTTTCATGGACATCTGTTAAGACTTTAGTATTGGAGCCAGTTCATCCCTAAGGGCAAACAGCCGCATTTTCAAGTTCATACGAGCCCCAAAGAAGGTAAACCCAAATTTTGCTAATTTTCGTGTTCTATAATATGTTGTTTTTTTGTGATCCATAATTCCTAAAATAAATGGCTGAAATTTTTTATGGACGTTCGTTAAAACCTTAGTAATGGAGCCTATTCGTCCCCAAGGGTAAACGGTCATATTTTTAAGTTCAAACGAGCTGCAAATAAGGTAAACCAAGATTTTGCCGATTTTCGTGTGCTATAGTCCATGGATTTTTTGTGATCTCAAATTCCAAAAAAATGGCCAAAAATTTTCATAGACGTCCGTTAAGACCTTAGTAATAGAGCAAGTTTGTCCCTAGGGGCAAATTGCCACATCTTAAAGTTCAAACGAACCCCAAAGCAGGTAAACCTAGATTTTGTCGATTGTTGTGTGATATATAGTCCATGGATTGTTTGTGATCCCAAATTCCAAAAAAAAAATTGCTTAAATTTTCCATGGACGTTCGTGATGACCTTAGTAATGGAGCTAGTTCGTGATGACTTTAGTAATGGAGCTAGTTCGTCCCAGGTGCAAACAACCGCATTTTCAAGTTCAAACGATGTGAAAGCACGTAAACCTAGATTTTGCTGATTTTTGTGTTATATAGTCAAAGGATTTTTTGTGATCCCGAATTCTAAAAAAAAAATGGCCAAAGTTTTTCATGGACGTCCGTTAAGACCTTAGTAATGAAGCTAGTTTATGTCCAAGGGCAAACGACCACATTTTCAAGTTCAACGAGCCCTAAAGCAGGTAGGCTTAGATTTTGTAAATTTTCATGTGCTATAGTCCATGAAATTTTTGTGATCCTGAATTCCAAAAATATGGCTGAAATTTTTTCATGGGCGTACGTTAAGACCTTAGTAATGGAGCCAGTTCATCTCCAAAGGGAAACAACCGAATTTTCAAGTTCAAACGAGCCCCAAAGCAGGTAAAAATAGATTTTGCCAATTTTCGTGTGCTTTAGTTCATGCATTTTTTGTGATTGTGAATTCCAAAAAAAATGGCCAAATTTTTTCATGGACTTCCGTTAAAACCTTAGTAATGGTGCCAGTTCGTCCCAAGGGGTAAACGGCCGCATTTTCAAGTTCAACCGTGCCCCAAAGTAGGTAAACCTAGATTTTGCCGATTTTCGTGTGCTATAATAGTCCATGAATTTTTTTTGATCCCGAATTCCAAAAAAAATGGCCAAATTTTTTCATGGACATCTCTTGAGACCTTAGTAATAGAGCCAGTTCATCCCCAAGGGCAAATGACCGCATTTTCAAGTTCAAACGAGCCTCAAAGACGGTAAACCCAGATTTTGCTGATTTTCATGTGTTATAGTATGTTGATTTTTTGTGATCCCGAATTCCTAAAAAAAATGGCTGAAATTTTTTATGGACGTCCGTTAAAACCTCAGTAATGGAGCTTGTTCGTCCCCAAGGGTAAGCGGTCACATTTTTAAGTTCAAACGAGCCGCAAATAAGGTAAACTAAGATTTTGCCAATTTTCGTGTGCTATAGTCCATGTACTTTTTGTGATCTCGAATTCCAAAAAAAATGGCTAAAAATTTTCATAGACGTCTGTTAAGACCTTAGTAATGGAGCGAGTTTGTCCCTAGGGGCAAACTGCCGCATCTTAAAGTTCAAACGAACCCCAAAGTAGGTAAACCTAGATTTTGTCGATTGTTGTGTGATATAGTCCATGGATTTTTTGTGATCCCGAATTCCAAAAAAAAGGCTTAAATTTTCCATGGACGTCCGTGATGACCTTAGTAATGGAGCTAGTTCGTCCCAGGTGAAAACAACTTCATTTTCAAGTTCAAACGAGGTCAAAGCACGTACACCCAAATTTTGCTGATTTTTGTGTTATATAGTCAATGGATTTTTTGTGATCCCTAATTCCAAAAACAGAATGGCCAAAATTTTTCATCGAAATTTTCATGTGCTATAGTCCATGGATTTTTTGTGATCCTAAATTCCAAAAAAAATGACTGAAAATTTTCATGGACGTCCGTTAAGACCTTAGTAATGGAGTCAGTTCGTCCCCAAGGGAAAACAACTGAATTTTCAAGTTCAAACGACCCCCAAAAGCAGGTCTACAGAGAATTTACCGATTTTCGTGTGCTAAGTCCATTGATTTTTTGTGATCCCGAATTCCAAAAAAAATGGCCGAGGATTTTTATAGACGTCCGTTATGAACTTAGTAATGGAGCTAGTTTGTCCTCAGGGGTAAACAACTGCATTATAAAGTTCAAACGGGCCCCAATGCACGTAAACCATATTTTGCCAATTTTCGTGTGCTATAGTCCATGAATTTTTTGTGATCCCGAATTCTAAGAAACAAAAGGCCGAAACTGCTTATGGACGTTTGTTAAGACATTAGTAATGGAGCCAGTTTGTCCCCAGGGGCAAATGACCGCATTTTCAAGTTCAAATGAGCCCTTGAGAAGGTAAACCCTGTTTTTGTCGATTTTCATGTGCCCATAGATTTTTGTTATCTCGAATTCCAAAAAACAAATGGACTAAATTTTTAATGAACATCTGTTAAGACCTTACAAATGGAGCCAGTTCGTCCACAGGGGAAAATGCCTGCATTTTCAAGTACAAACGAGCCACAAAGCAGGTTAACCCAAATTTTGGAATTTCCGTGTGCTACAGTCCATGGATTTTTTGTGATACCGAATTCTAAAAAAATAATGGGCGAATTTTTTTATGGTCGTCCGTTATGACCTTAGTAATGGAGCTAGTTTGTCCGCAGGGGTAAACAACTGCATTTTAAATTTTAAACGAGCCCCAATGCACGTAAACCCAAATTTTGCCAATTTTTGTGTGCTATAGTCCTTGGATTTTTTGTGATCCCGAATTCTAAAAAACAAATGGCTGAAACTTTACATGGACATCTATTAACACCTTAGTAATGGAGCTAGTTTGTACCTAGGGGCAAACGACGACATTTTCAAGTTCAAATAAGCCCCATAGAAGGTAAACCCTAATTTTGCCAATTTTCATGTGTCAATGGATTTTTGTGATCCCGAATTCCAAGAAACAAATGGATCCAGTTCGTCCCTAGGGGAAAATGGCTGCATTTTCAAGTACAAACCTGTAACACCCCTCAAAATGAAATAGGATAATTAGAGCTTCACATGCGTGTTAGTAGTAGATAAACTTGTATAAATGTTTGAAAATGAGTTTATAGGTCATTTTAAAGTGTTTGGAAGTCAAACGTGAAGGGACGACCAAGACGTTCGGAAACTAGTCTTTTACGTGTTGGTGTGTTCTAGTATGTTGTGCATGTTTTTATGTGTTGTTTGGAGTCTAAAATCAGTGGAGGTGACCCTGGTGTCTTAATAAATGTTTTTAGGGTCAAAACGTTCGAGTACGACACCCCGGGGCCACCCTAAGGGACCCGAGGAAGACCCCAACCTTGGCCAAACAAGCTGCCAAGGCAGCTTACAAAATGCTCATGGAGGGAGCATGTCCGCGTCGAGGACTAGCTCCACCAAAGGCCAAAATTTTGGTCCGCGTTGCAGAGACACCGCGGACTCTACAGTCTCAAAATTTAATTTCTAGAAACTTGTGGGAACACATTCGCGTCGCGGACCTGTGCCCCAACAAAATTTGCCAAAATAAAACTCAAGTTTGACTTGTTTAAAAGGCCCAACTAAGTGAGGGGTGGTTTGGGTACTTTGGGGAATTATTATAAACGGTTATTCTACCTATTTTAGGGTATTTTAAGTAGGTTAAAACCCCAAGACCTAGAATTAGACCTCATTATTCCATATTGAACCTTCCCTCTCAAATAAATTCTCTCTCTAGAACGCCACGGAAGACATTGATGAAGCTTCAATCTAGGGGATGGGTTCCTACTGATTTCTCCTTCAAATTCCTAAGGAAATTAATCACAAAGGTATGGGGATTTTATCTTTGATTCTCCTTTCAATCAAAGAGCCAAACCAAAGTGATTTCGAAGACACTAAAAACCCCAATTTCAATTCTAAGCTTGGGTTCCTGCATGAAAGTATTTCAAATGATTATTTATGTTAATATTGATGGTTTTAAGATCAAAAACTCCTTGATCCCATGCATATCTTGAAATCCAAAATTTTTAGGTCTAATGTGGGTCTATTGATTATGAGGTAGTAATGTGATATTAATTTGTAGATTGCTATGGGCTATTGATTTATGTATTGGTATATATTGAATTATGAGGAATTGATGGTCAATTGTGTTATATTGGATGTTGGTCTTGAATGGGCAGTTGTGACCTAAGATTTATGATGGTGATGGGCAATTATTGATTCTAGTATTATATATATATGTTGTAGATGTTAGAATTGTAAGGTTTGATCCCTTTGAAAGTGGGGAGGTGTTTACTTTATAAGCATGTTGTGATCATTGCCTTGTAGGCAAAGTTGGATGATTGTTGTTTTGAGTAATGTTGATTATGTGAAGGTAATGTAATATGATGTGAATTTGTGTATGGTCTAAGAGCATG
>JAJOOR010009433.1:0-41549 GCA_036250505.1 Solanum acaule
TAGCTACTCATTATCTCAAAAACACAATCAAAATTTATTAAAATAAATATGCTTGTGTTAATCATAAAAAGTTAAGAACAATAGCTAAACTATATTTTATTAATCACGAATACAAATAAATAATAAAGGAGAAGAAAGAATAAACCACAATTCTCCAGCCTCCACGGTGGCCCTTCCAAAGTTCCTAAGCTAGAACAAAATTTATATTGTGTATTGTTTCTTGGTTCTAGGTCACTAAAGAATAATTTTTCATTCCCTATTTATAGATATAGAAACCCTAAATAAAATAATTGAGTTCAAGACAAATTAGGAAAACAAAACCCAATTTAATTGGTTTCCAATTGCTCGCTGGATTTCTCCAAATTGTTGGCGGCAGAGGGGCGGTTAGCTATTGACACGTGGCAGCAGCGAGCCAAATTCAATATGAATTGTCTATTCGTTCACATTGGCCTCATATGTATAAATATATTATTATATTAAATTTAATCCATTAAGCTGTCTGCTTGATTTCCTTCTTCAACCTTCCATCTTTAATTCGTTTTAGCTTCAAACTTCTTCATTTTTCCACCAATTTAATCCTACAAATAAAATATACTATTTAGCACAATTCATAAAATTTATGCTCAAAATGTACAAATATAAATAATAAATGTGAGGTATATAATGATTAAAAATATGTATTTTGGCCTCACATCAACACCCCACACTTAAACTTTTGTTCGTCCTCGAGCAAACATTAAAACTCATCCCAAAAAAATCATACTAGCTATGTCATCACTTTGGTTAATACAAACAATTAGGCCATATACCAATTTCAAAACATCAAGTAGACTTCTCAATCATTATGCAAGACTTCTAACCTCCTAACCTCAAGGAATGACTTTGAACTCATCCAATTTAAGCTTGCTCACCTACTCTCATCAAAGAAAGTTAATAAAATCACCTATCTATCATGAAACAAGTGCCCTCACAAGAAGAAATAGTCCACACACTCAAATCAAAAGATTGAATATAAATTAAGGACTTCGCATCAAAGAACACTCTGACACTCATAAAGAAAATTCACATGTATGCACAAAGAACCATATGTTTGCCCATTATGTACATCTCCACTAATTAAGCATGTTTGAATAGAATCAAATAGGACTTTAACGGGTTGTAATGTAGGTTAGGGGATGGATAGGAAAACTATATAATAGTGACTTACATTTCATCACCCATTATTTTCTTCTCTTTATTTTCAGCCCTCTCTTCAACAATTATTTCACAAGTAATTCTCATCATCTCAAGAATGTTTCAATCATTTTTTTAAAAGTTTTCCTTTATAATAGTCACCCTCAACTTACGTATTTTACATGCGTTAAGGTGCACAGTGTCCTTGGAAGGACCAGGGTCATCATCAAGGTAACTTTTTTTTTTCATGTCACATTCTTTTTTTTTTCATGTCACATTCTTTCAAAGAGGGCTTTTAAACACTTTGTAGCTATCATTGATTACCTTTTCACTCAACCATCCCTTTTTCTCAGAATTAATAATTAGAATAAGTCTATGCTATAATGCTCAAGGAAGCAAGGTGCAAAAACTAGGGATTCAACACAATAGTCAAGGGAAAAATATGGCTACCAACAAAAGGCTACAGGCTCAAAAGGGATAACTAGTGATTTAATATCTAAAAAGGCTAAAATTTACCAAACAAATCAAAGAAAGCCTATTATCATCTCCTAAACAAAGCAACACTTTTTATTTCGCTTCAATAACATGCAGGGCAAGTTCTAGAGTAAGATGCAAAACATGGAATAAACAAAATCTCACCACACATGACACAAGTATCAATCAAGATGGATCAATTCCACTTCTAAGAGAGATATGATAATAACAAACTACGAAATAAAATAAGTTATATACAAAGTCACAACCATGAACCTAGATGTCAAAAAGTTTGCAATTTCACTAGCAATCAAGCATTCACAAGAACGTACTACTCAAAATTAGGCCCAAATAGTAAGTATCACATAACTCAAAAGGGTCTTTCTTTTCTCTCCAAAAAAAAAAAAAAGTTATTCCTAAAAATAAATAAAAAGGCACTCTGTTCAAAGGGACTATCCTCAGGAAAAGAACCGAAAACAAAAGCCAAGGAACCCATTCTAAAAAAAGAAAAAAACTCAATAAAACAGTAAAAACTAGGAATTTATTCCTCCACCCCACACTTAAAAAGATGCTATGTCCCCAAAGCATTAAATAAAATTTAAAACAAGGGTTAGGAAAACTCTGTGAGGCCTTTAGGCCTAACTAGTAGTATGTTCTCTTAATTTTCATCAAGGGTCGTCACCCCACACTTGAGCTCAAACATGCTCCTTCGCTTCAATTTTTTTTTTTGGGTACTCAGACTTCCCTTAATCTGCAAAAACAAGAAAATAAAAAAAAGTGATACTAATAAAATAAAAATAAAATAAAATAAGAAGTTACACTACTAATTGGGTTGCCTCCCAATAAGCGCTTAATTTAACGTCGCGGCATGACACCATCAATTTTACTATTTTTCCTTCTACTTTGAAGATATGAATTGAACCCCTAATTTCACATCAATTATTCTATTAAGCTCAAGGGGTGGTGGTATAAAAATAAAGATCCCACGCAATAGATATCACATTATGCACTTCTTGGATCCTAAGTGAGGAATGTAATTCTCTGATGTTGAAACAATAAATTCAAGAATGTAGACACATTGTTCCACCCCCATACACTCTTCTATAGGCTCAGATGGCTCGATTAATATTTCATCGCCTAAACATAATGTGGAAAAATGATTGGAATGAGGTCTAGTGCGCCCTAACTTATGAATTGTATTATTATTTACACCCTCATATTTACACATACTAGACTTTTAAAAAGTAATATTATCAACTTCATTACAAAACTCTAGTGTATTCTTCTCAACAATGACAACATCAATAAAAGTATGATTAAGCAATTGGCCCTCAACTTTTAGCTCTTCAAGTTGTCTTTTAAGTTTTTTTTCTTCCTCACACATATTTTTACTAAATTGTTGGGTGTCATATGATTTAATCTTTGCACACAACTCACAATCTAAATAATAGAGATCAAATTCAAAGGCATATTCACTACTGCGCTTACATATTGATTTATAGCAAAGTATTAACAAATCTTCCATGTCCCCATACAACTTATCTTGTTGAGAAAAAATTAACCTATAAGAACCCATAAAATCAGAAGGGCAAGAATTGCAAGAACACTTATCAGTACATACTTTTTTAGATGACATCCCAAGAAGAGTAAAAATAATATGATAATAATAATATAAAAAATTAATTCAAAACTAATCCTAAGAAACAAAAAAAAAACTACAAGTCAAAATAAATACTAAAGATAATTTCTAAGCCAGATTCCCCAGCAGCGGCACCATTCTTGATAACGTCCAAATATACTTCTTGAAAAGAAATATAAACGATCGTATGTAATATATTTACCCAACTATGAGTCGGGGTCGATCCCACAGAGAATATGGAAGAATATTGTCAATAACAAATATTTAATTCGATAGCCGTTATATAAAAATGGGGGGATTTAAATTGAAATAAAATAGAAACAATAAAAATAGCTTTGAACTAAGTATTTATTTATATTCAGATTATTAGAAATAACTAGGAATGTGTTCCCCATAAGCTCATAACGCGATAATCCTAATAATAGTAATCCTTTTCTAGTGTATTACATGCAAAGTGATAAGTTAGGTATCTCTAATTCCTTGGTCTGGCAACTAGAGAATTTCACCTTGCACCTTGGTCTGGCTATGTGTGTATAATTTACTATCCCTTACTGTTACCTCATATTAGACATTACATCGATGTATGGCTTAGTCTTCACCGTCGCACCAATCGACATTAGACTATTAGATAGTATTACACTAAATCTATGTTGATAATTCTTTTCTTATTAACTACCTCCTTGGTCCGGCAAGTAGCAACAAGGTGAGTTTTAACGTTTGCAACTGCTAAAAAGACTTCTAAACGAAAGAATTATCAATGCATGCAATAACACTATTCAAGAATTACTTAGTTACTATTCATACTTTGTTAATCGCTCATGGTTCCCACAATCCTAGTTATGAAATTTAGCTACTTATTATCTCAAAAACACAATTAAAATAAATATGTTTGTGTTAATCATAAAAAGTTAAGAACAATAGCTAAACTTTCTCTTATTAATCACGAATACCAATAAATAATAAATGAGAAGAAAGAATAAACCACAATCCTCCGGCCTCCACGGCGGCTCTTCCAAAGTTCCTAAGCTAGAAGAAAATTTATATTGTGTATTGTTTCTTGGTTCTAGGTCACTAAAGAATAATTTTTCATTCCCTATTTATAGATATAGAAACCCTAAATAAAATAATTGAGTTCAAGACAAATTAGGAAAACAAAACCCAATTTAATTGGTTTCCAATTGCTCGCTGGATTTCTCCAAATTGTTGGCGGTAGAGGGGCGGTTAGCTATTGACACGTGGCAGCAGCGAGCCAAATTCAATTTGAATTGACTATTCGTTCACATTGGCCTCATATGTATAAATATATTATTATATTAAATTTAATCCATTAAGTTGTCTCCTTGATTTCCTTCTTCAACCTTCCATCTTTAATTCGTTTTAACTTCAAACTTCTTCATTTTTCCACCAATTTAATCCTACAAATAAAATATACTATTTAAGCACAATTCATAAAATTCATGCTCAAGAAGGACAAATATCAATAATAAATGTGAGACATATAATGATTAAAAATATGTATTTTGGCCTCACATCAATACATATTCCAAGTAAGTACATATAAAGTGTACAATAGAGCAAATAGTGATCTTGTGAGGTAACATTATAGTCTAACACAATGGGAGTAATAACTAATAAAGGGAACATATGAACATGTGAAAAGATGACATATATGATGAAATAGACAAGTTAAACAAGTTGGCATGATATGGGCAAATTGTATATCCAACATATAAACATATGTACCATGTGTAATGTAGGATCATTTTGATTTATATAAGGGGAATACGTGCCAAGGGTACTTTAACAATGAAACAAGTTCAAATCTTGCATGCTAATACTTGGTAGAGTAAACATGTACATTTAGTAATAAACTCATATTAGAGTACTCACTTTAGTGCTCTAGGGAGTAGGAACTGCAACTATGGATCAGTCACTACCAAGGCCACTTAGAAAGCTTACTTTGTAATACAAGTGTTGGATTCATGCCAAGGAAACATGAAATCGAATAGCCTTACATACCTTATTTTCTGACCAATATAACTATCACGATTCAGCCTCCCTTTTAGGTGCTAATCTTAGTTTCTGAAAATTTATCCTTTAAACTTGTACTTCAAGAACTGAAACTCTCCTTCAAACTTTTACTTGGAAAAGGGGACAATATTCAAGAACCCTAAGGTGTTTTAGGGCTGCTGTGTTAATCCAAGAAAGACCAAGAGAGAAACTTAATAAATTTGAAATTTTACAAGTTAAAAATGAAGCAAAAGATCTGATCTTTATCCCTTTAAAAAGGAGGTGCATTGGCTGACTTTCTTGGCCAATTTTGGGCCATATATTGTCAAGTAGGTGACCCACTTACTTGGCCTTTTAACTTGGGCCTTTGTGACTTCAACACTTGTTGGGCCTTGCTACCAATTATCCCTCTAATCTTGTCAATTTGGGCCATAATTAATGCAAGTTGATGATCCACCTACTTGGACTTTTCACTTGGGACTTTTTTGGACTTAAGAATATTGGGCCTTGGCTGTCCATTTCCCCTTATTCTTCTTATCAACTTGGGCCAGATTAATTCAAGTAGGTGGTAGTGTACTTGGCCCAATAACATGGTCAAAAGAGTCTTAGTAGGTGATGCACCTACTTGATCCTTTGGGCTGGTCAATAAGTCAAAGTAGGTGATGCACCTAGTTGGTCCTTTGGGCTGGTCAGTAAGTTAAAGTAGGTGATGCACCTACTTGTCACCTACTAGCTTAGTTAAGTCAAGCAAGCACCTCAATATTTTATTCCATTGCTACACCTTCATACCTTTAACTTAACTTAAAACTTATATGCACTATGTCAATTTAAACTTTAGACTCAAATACCACCTTATGATCTCAAATTTAAATACTTCCATCAATTTCAAGTTAATCGGGTCGCATTAATATCTACGGACAATTCACTTTAAACCTATTATATTGTCACTAGTCACATAGGAAACCGAGTCCATAACTATACCACAAGGCAATTTATAAGCATCATATAAATAGAACTAGTACATGTAGAATACGGGGTGTTACATAGTCATATCAAATTTGATCACCACATTATCCCCCTCCTTGGGTGTTTTGATGCCATGAATAATTTCCTGAGCCAACATGATATTTTCAGAAATGCTTTGTCGTTTAACACATCCAGCTTGATTATCTGAAATAAGGTTAGGCAGAATAGGAGCAAGTCTGATACAAATCAGTTTGGAAATGATTTTATTTGTAAAATTGCTCAAACTAATGTGTCTGAACTCATTGAGCCTATTGGGGTGCTCCACTTTGGGAAGAAGGACCAAACAAGCATGTGAGAAAATTGTTGGCATTTCTTGACCACAAAAGAAGGAATGGGCAGCATTCAGAAGATCATGCTTGATGATTTCGAAACAATTCTGAATTTTTTCCCTCCAAACCCATCTAGACCAGGGGCAGAATTGGGGTTCATGGAGAACACCACTTTCTTTAATTCCTCCATAGTGGGCATATCTTGAAGGATAGTATTCCATTCTACAACCATCCTGGGAATGTGCTGAAACTGTTCTTCATCAATCTCATTAGCATGACCAACAAAAATAAGTTGATAATAGTCACATGTTGCTTGTGCAATACCCTCATCACCTTAAATCCAATTATCTTCACCCATGCATATTTTGTGGATAAACAACTTTCTTCTCTTTCCTCTCATAATAGTGTGAAAATATTTGGAGTTAGTCTCACCCTCTTTGAACCATTGAAGTTGTGTTTTCTGCTTAAAGAATGGAGCCCTCCAACTTTGTGTATTTGATGTAAGAAGCATTAATTTGATAAATAGTGGCCCTGTTTTCCTCAGTATTGCTATTGATGACCTCTTCTTCAACCTGTTTGACCTTTTCCTCAAAATGTTTGACATTGCTGAAAATGTCCCCATAAACTCTTTTGGACCAGGAGCTAAGAGTAACTTTTAACCTCTTCATTTTCTAATGCAATTTCCACATAGGATTTCCATCCATCTCCTTATCTCAATAAGATTTAACAGTAGATATAAATTCTTCATGATATATCCTACAGTGGAGAAATTCGGAGTATTTGGTAGTGTGGTCAGTTCTCACAACCATTTCCATAAAGAGTGGGCAATGGTATGAACCTACGGAAGGTAGATGAGTAATGGTAGTATGAGGCATATCTTGTAACCATTTCATTGATCATAGCACTGTCAAGTCTCTTCCATACTCTCTTTTCCTCAGATCTTTCGTTGCACCAAGTGAAATGCTGCCCACTATAACCCAAGTGCAATAAACCAGAAGCTTTTATGAAAGTTATAAATTCAAAACTCTTGTGCATAATGGAAGGCCAGCCCCCTTGTTTTTCGTCAGTGGAAGTAATAACATTAAAATCACCAATAGTACACCAAGGGATATTCATATTGGAAAAATGCATAAGTCTATCCCAATGCGGTCTTGTGAGATAATCTTTACATTTGGCATACATGAAGGAGATCATGAATTTTTCCTTGTATTCAACATGTTGAAGTTCACAAGTGATATGTTGGTCATCAGCTTCTAGAACTGCACACTCAATTTCAGCACTCCAAAATAGCCAAATTTTGCCATCGGTGTTGCAAGTGCAATTTTCCATACTTAGATGATCTTTATAACTGTTGAGATGAGCTTTTTTAGCAAACGGTTCAAGAATTGCTATCATGGTTAGGTTGTGCGTTTTCTTGAGATTTTGGAGCCTCTCCAATGATCCTTGGGTGTTGATGCTTCTAGCATTCCAGCAAAGAGACTTGATCATTAAAAACCTCTACTCATGGACCTAGTGTTTGGTATGCTAGAGGTAGTAGATGTGTTGTTTGAGTTTTGTTTGTTGTGATTTTTCATTTGTTTCCTGCCCCTGGGAGATAAACTTTTCTGCTCACTGACTTCCTCAATTTCCTCTTGGTATTCACGAAATGTGGATCCAAAAGCTTTAATTGGGTGGGCACTTGTTTCATCTTCATCAGGTCCCTCCTCTTCTTCATTTAGTGATTGAGTATCCTCATTAATTGAATCCTCAGATTTCTCAACATCATACTATGTCACGACCCAGGGGTACCCTAGATGTAACATGGCGTACTTGACCCCGAAAGGGTCTCATACAATCCCTTAGCATAATCATAACATAAAACATAGAATAATGCGGAAAAATTTAAAACTTTTACAATTGAAGTCAACTTCTTTTTCATAAACAAAAATAAGAATCTAGACTTGTCTCAATCACCATCTAGTACAATAGAGAGTACAAATAGGTTCAAAACCCTTTACATCAATAAAGTCTCAAATATAGAAAGTAAAATGGAAACTAGAAACAATAACATCTTGTCCCCAAACTTGAGGACTCAGCAAGCCTAGGGAATAGTCAACCCAAGCTTCACTTGAAAGAAGTAGTATGTCTCAACGACCAGATCCTACACTTATAAGAAAATGTAGAGAATATGGGTTATCACAATTAATTGTTCTAAGTATGGAAGCCATGCATAAAAATCCTTAAAACATGCATAAAAGGGACATTTAGTCGAAATCATGTCTTTGTCAAGTTTAAAAGACATTATGCACATTTATGAAGAAACATAAGTCAAACCAACATATAAGCAACCCAAAGCCACACTAGTGCAATGCAAAGGTAAGATCCCATAACCCTACCAAATGCCAAGTATCACATTTAGGCCACCAACAACATACATATCTTACCTTTACATCATTCATAACACATATACATAAGTAAGGAGTTATTCATATTCATGACTTGTAACAAGCACATTCAACCTTAACATTCATATACATTTCTTACATACATAATCCATAAGTCTTCATAACATAAGATAACCTCACCATAACACCTCTTAAAGTCTACTTGTGCAATGCATAAGTGAAGTCTCATACCCCCACTCATACTAAGTAGTACCTCTTAAGAAGTCATAGTTAAAGTCCATGTTCTTATCATATTTCATATTCATATCTTATAGGGAAGGATATCATTAACCGACATAGACCATGTGAGCTACATGGAATTCGGTGATCTACCCCCACACCGAAAAGAGGTGTCCTACTTGCCTAAGGTAGAACTAACATAATTAGCTTCTAGGTGGATCCACTAGCTAAAGACCTATGTGGGCACATAGTTATGGGATAAGGAGATTGCTTCTAGAAACCCTGACTACTAACATGGAGGTTTCCATCTCATGAGATAACCATATTGGGAACCCAACTACTAGCATGAAGGAACCCATCTCATACTCATATCCACTCGGTGCTAAGCATAATTCCCTTTAAAAGTCATGTTAAGATTTTACTTAAATTCATATTCATAAGAGAATGTACTAGGCACTCAAGACATCATAATATCATAAGAGCCAAAGATTCATTAGGTGAGAATGTCCTTTCAACCTTTGAATCATGAACATGTGAGTAGACCTTTCACATCTTACTTATAGTGTGTTCATGAGCATGGCCTTTCAATCAACACAACAAGCTTATCATAAACATACATACATACTTCATGCATAATCAAGTGGAAGGGTATAGGGAATAAAGATCTTGCATCAATACCACAATTACACATTCATCATAGGATCATCACTATTCAAGTAAATCACCATCTCATACATGATTCTCATAAAAAGGTATAACCCTCATACCTTTGCCCTTCAAGGGTCTTGAAATCACAATCAACCCAACCATATACAATTACTACATAATATAGGAGGAATTCATGATTCAGTAGCTTAATTAACATAAACATATTCAATTGCCAAACTCCCATCACCAATCAAGCCATATCATAGTTCATAATTTAGGAAGAAGGGGAAATCATGGGTCCAAGGGAGATTTTCATCAAAATCCATCAATACTCAATCATTCCAACCATACATAATCATAATTAACCATAACAAACAACAATTAAACAATTGAAATCGTTTTGGAAGAAGACCCATGCCATGAATTTAAAACCCTAGGTTTTGGGGAATTTGGAATCTTAAAAACATAGTTTTAAGGGGCTCCTTGGGTGATAGCTACCTAAGGATAAAACGCATCCATACCTTGACTAAGAAACTCCAAGAAATTTGGGGAAGAACTTTGAAAATCTAGCAACCCTAGCTCCAATGGCTTCTTCTTTTTCTTGAGTCTAGAGAGAGAAATATTGAGAGAGGAGAATAGTTCTTAGTATTTCCTTTTTGATTCTTTAAAAGTGACTAAGTTGGGGAAATTTTGACTTTAAATGGTATATATACTTATTAGGAAAAGAGTATGAAAGTTCTGGTTCAAGTTTTGGAGGGATTACTTAAAGACCTTTAACTTAAACGAAAATAGGTGGCTGCCCCTTTTTACTCGCCCAGGGCAGTAGGCAACACGCCTAATGGACCCTTGGCTCGCCTAAAGTTACAGAATGCTCCGTAATGGAGTCATTCCTTTGGGCGATAGGGCAGACCCTTGCGCGAGTCGCCAAGTGGCTTGGCGAACTTCGACCTAGCTCGCCCAAAATTTTAGTAGCTAGGTCAAGGGGAGGCTGCCCACTAGGCGAGGGAGGGCCCTTTTGGCTGATCGCCAAGTGGCTTGGGCGATGGTGCTGCCTCATCGACAAATGGTCCATCTCCAACATTGTTTTTACTCCATTTTTCCTAAGTATTCTAGACCCTTAGCCCTCTTGTAGACTCTTACATTCATTTTAGCTTTAGTTTAGTCTAACCATTTACGAAATGATACACTAGAACTTACGTTTAGCTCTAGGGCAGCCTACTAGATTCTGGGGTGTTACATTATCTCCCCCTTAGGAACATTCATCCTCGAATGGAAATATAGACACCTTATGAAAGTAAAGACTCAAGACTAGCAGCCCATCATGCATGCAACATACAAACAATGCATAATCCAAAGGAGGAAACATCAACTCCATCTCAAGACATAATCTATGCAATCACAAGGAAGTAGGAACTACATCTACAACCCATTATGCACACAATTCATCATTTTATATCAACATTAGGAGGAACTACCTTCTCCATCTCATAACAAGCCCAACACCACCGTCCTAGAGCCAACATGTCATTTCATCAAAGATATACTAAGCATGTTTGTTATAGACATAACCGAGCATGTTCAATAAATCACCTACAATTCATGAAAACTCAATTTATGCTAAAATTTTGAATTCTCACAAGAAGATGCACAACATAAGGAAATCATGGGAAACTCATACAACACATGTGACTTCCAAAACACTAAAAACTCAAGAGGAACTACTTACCTCAAGTTTGAATAGGAGTAGAAGGAAAAATATAAGGATAACAGGACTTCATATCGACCTCGGCTTCCCATGTAGCACCCTCAACTAAGTGATTCCTTCATAGAACCTTAACGGAAGCTACTTCCTTTTTCCTCAACCTCTTGACTTGCCGGTCTAAAATATCTACCAGAACCTCTTCATAAGAAAGACTCTCATAAGCTCCTAAACCCTCTAAAGGAATGATGGATACCGGATCACCAATGCACTTTTTAAGCATTGAAACATGAAATACAGAGTGAATTGGATCCAATTCATTTGGTAAGTGTAATTCAAATGCAACTTTCCCAACACATTTCAAGATTTGATATGGGCCCACTTACCGGGGACTAAGTTTCCCCTTCTTACCAAACCTCATCACACCCTTCATAGGTGAGATTTTCAAGTAGACCCAATCACCAATCTCAAATTCAAGATTCAAGTCTTTTTTGCTAAACACATATTGAAGACTCTTGTGATCGGTGAACACATCTGCATGGACCCCATATAAGTAATGTCTCCATATTTTCAAAGCAAACACAACCGCCGCTAATTCAAGGTCATGAGTCGTATAATTCTTCTCATGGACCTTAAGTTGCCTTGAACCATAGGCAATCACCTTACCATGTTGAATAAGGACACATCCCAAAACCACTCGAGAAGTGTCACAATATACCACAAACCCATTGGTACCCTCCAGTAAGGTCAACACCAGAGTGGAAGTAAGTCTATGTTTCAACTCTTGGAAGCTTTTCTCACAAGCCTCCGACCACACGAATTTAGCTTTTTTTGAGTCAAGGTCATCAATGGAGAAGCAATGGAGGAAAAACCCTCAACAAATCTCCTATAATAACCGGCCAAAACCAAAAAGCTTATAATATCGGTAGGATTTATAGGTCTAGGCCAACTCTTGACCGCATCCATTTTCCTAGGATCAACCTCAATACCCATGGTCGACGCAATGTGACCAAGGAAAGCAACCAACCTTAGCCAAAACTCACACTTACTAAACTTAGCATAAAGTTGGTGGTCTTTGAGGACCTGCAACACAATCCTCAAATGCTTCATATGATCATCCTCACTCCTTGAATAGATCAAAATATCATCAATAAAGACGATTACAAACAAATCAAGATATTGCCTAATACCCTATTCATTAGATCCATGAATACCGTCGGGGCATTTGTTAAACCAAAAGACATGAATAGGAATTCATAGTGACCATATCTTGTTTAGAAGGCCGTCTTAGGGATGTCAACCGCTCTCACCCTTAGTTGGTGATAGCCCGACCTTAGGTCAATCTTTGAAAAGTAACTCGCCCTTTGGAGTTGGTCAAACAAATCGTCAATTCTAGGGAGAGGGTACTTATTCTTTATAGTGACCTTGTTCAATTGGCGGTAGTCTATACACATTCTAAGGGATCCATATTTCTTTTTTACGAACAATACCGAAGCACCCCATGGGGATATGTTTAGTTGAATAAAACCCTTGTCTAACAAATCCTTGAGTTGTTCCTTCAATTTCTTCAATTCGGCTAGAGCCATCCGGTAAGGGGGAATTGATATGGGTCGAGTATCCGGAAAAAGATCAATGCCAAAATTTATTTCTCATTCAGGAGGAATTTCGGGCAAGTCATCGGGAAAGACTTTCGGAAATCCCTCACTACGGGGACCGACTCTAATGAATTAGTCTCAGACTCAATATCCATGACCCTAACAATGTGGTAAACACACCCCTTGGAGATCATTTTCCTAGATTTTAAACATGAAACGAAACTGTAACATCTCGCAATTTGAAATAGCTAGGAAGAAGCTAAGAATTGGAAATAGTCATTTTTGGAAATAATGAAAATCTGGAAATTTGTTTAAGTTAGGAAAAGTTGAGTTCTGACCAACTTCAAACGGCCATAACATCTAGCTAAAGATGATTTAGAGGTACTTCCGATATGGTAGGAAATATCTTGGAAAGATCTTTCCAACGCCACCAAGTTTGCGCAATTTCAAGTTCGTATGAGTAAGATATGCCCTTTGGAAGTTGGGCTGTTGGATTAAGGAAAGTCTAAATCCGGATTTTAAAAGGGTAATTAGTCTTTTCCTTACCTAATTATTCTAATTCGTTTTTAGGAGTTTAATTGGGGTAAAGTCAGATTTCAGTTAGTTTTTAAAAAATTGAATTTCACGCTAGGGCATGGAGAAAGGAAAAAAGAGGAGAAAGGAGAAGAACGTTCAAGATTCGTCGAGATTAGCTTGTGGATTTCATCGGGGGTGATCCCTACAAGGTATGTGAGATCACATAGCGTTGCGTTAGTTCACCCACGCGCCAATCATGATTTATTTCAGTGAATTTAAGTTCTTGAAAGCTTAGAAATTGAGTTCTTGATGAGTTTGTTGAAGTTCTATTAAATTCTTGATTCGTTGAAATCGTTGAGGAGTTGTTTGATTCAAATCCATGAATTTAGGTTTGATTTTGATTAGAATCTGATGTACTTTGAACATATAATCGATTCTAAGTGTTTGGGGAAAGAACACATGGAGTTTAGAGCTGGAAAATGATGAAGAAATTTTGTCGGACAAATCTGGGTAGTGATGGCGTGTCGCGGAGCTAGTCCCCAGTTTTGGGAAAAGTCGTTTCGCATCGTAGCATTCACGAACTGTTCTACCTAAAAAGTTGTTTTCAAAATCAAAAATTAAATATCCCTCCGCATCGCGGACCCACCCTCAGATATTGATTTTCAATATTTTCTCATGTTTATCTATCTAAAATCATTCCTAAATATAATGAGATCTTTCCAATCATAAATCACAATCCTTGAATCCATAATTCAATTCAAGCACCAGTTAAGAGTCAAGTCAAGAGCGGTTACGATCAAAGTCAAGAGAAGTTCTTAGAATTTTCAAAAGTCTTTTACAAATATTTTTAACTTTGTTTTAAGACTTAAAGTTCAAGTTGAGTAAAGATTAAAGAGTAAAGTTGAAGTTCATTTATTTAAAGGTATATGGGGACTATGTATTCCCAAAGGGTTTTAAATGTTTTCACATTTAAAAAAGAAAGGAAACCTCGATTTCCAAAGGGCCTTCAGGCTAGTTTTCAGAAAAGAGTAATCGCTTTCTAAATGAAGCAAGAGGGGAAACTTTGATTTCCAAGATACCTTTGAGCTATGTTTTTGAGCACTAATCTCAAATCATAGAAGAAGTATGTTTTAAACATAAGGGCTAATATTATATTATTTTTGGGAGTATTATTGAGCACTGATATGGGGGAGAGTTCAGACAACTCACAGCCCCATAACCATGTAGGCACCATGGGTAGAAAAGGATCATACTTTTGAGATGATTCATTAGTGATTTTTAGCATAGGCTAGTGGATCCACTTTGTCGTTCCGGTTCTATACCCTCGGCAAGGTATAGGATGGCCCTGGCAGCGTGAGGCAAAATGTTGTATCATGACAATAGCTCTTAAGTGATGGTTGTCGGTTAGATAAACTCCCACATAAGTAATTGTATTCTTATATACACAATTTATTTGTATTTTCAAATACATTTCAAAGCTATATGTATCTTTGCATACACACAGAGTTGACATCATGTTTTAAATAGGTTTTCTTTATATTGCAGTTGTTTTAAACTGCTTTATATTGAAATGAGTTCAGTTATGTTGAGTTGAGTTGGGCCAGGTATGTTCTTCAGATTCCTTTCAAGCCTATGTTGTGTTTAGCATTCCAACTCG
The DNA here is from genome assembly GCA_036250505.1 of Solanum acaule. Lineage (NCBI taxonomy): Eukaryota > Viridiplantae > Streptophyta > Magnoliopsida > Solanales > Solanaceae > Solanum > Solanum acaule. The sequence goes on from JAJOOR010009433.1 coordinate 15,310, forward strand.
CATACTCGTACATTCAATGTACTGATGCCAGTTGGCCTACATCTTATTATGATGCAGACACAGGTAACTAGGATCGGCATCCAGCGCATCGTTGATCCACTAAGCACTCCAAAGTCAGCTGGTGAGCCTCCTTGCATTCTAGAGTACTCCTTTTATTTCTTTCAGTTTTATTATTAGTTCATTAGGATGTTGTGGGCCTGTCCCGACATCCATCTCAGTTGTTTAGAGGCTTCATAGAAAGACAGTCAGTTAGTTAAATTCATTTGTCACTTCTTTATTATTTGCTTATGTGTTTGAGACTAGAGGTTGCCATTTTGGCCAAGTTGAATGTTGACTTTTAAACATTCTAAGTTTTGATCATTAGAAATATGCATATAGTTTTCCGCTGAGTAAGTAAGTCAGGCCAAGGGTTTACTTGAGGCCAACAATGGTTCTCGAGTGCCAGCTACGTCCAGGTGTAGGCTCGGGGTGTGACAAACTTGGTATCGAAGCATAGAGTTCAAAATTCCTAGGGAGTCTATGAAGCCGTGTCTGTAGAGTCTTGGTTATCGATGTGAAGCGCGTCACATCTATAATTAGGAGGCTACAACACTTAGGAAAATTTCTCACATTTTTCACACTCATTTCGTGTGTTAGAGTTTGATCTCTAAAAGGTTTTGTTTTGCGCGTGTTTTTAGATAATCATGCCTCCATGAAGAGCTGTTAGAGATCGCCCTGCTTGGCGTAACGTTGAGGAGTAAGAGTTACCAAATGCACCTAAAGTGCAACCTCAAGGGGAAGTCACTAATGCTGAATTCAGAGAAGCAATTAGGATGTTGAGTCAAGCTGTGACTAACTAGGTTGGGCAGCAAAGAGGAGGTCGACAAGAAGGGGCTAACACTTCAAGGATTCGTGAGTTCTTGAGGATGAACCCTCCAAGTTTCACGGGTTTGAGCACTACAGAGGATCCGAAGAATTTTATTGAAGAACTAAAGAAGGTATTTGAGGTTATGCATGTTGCCGATGCCGAGCGAGTTGAACTAGCTACATATCAACTGAAGAATGTTGCTAGGACTTGGTTTGATCAGTGGAAAGAGGGTAGAACTGATAATGCACCACCTGCGAATTGGGCCTGTTTTGAGGAGGCTTTCTTGGGGTGTTTCTTTCCCCGAGAACTGAAAAAGGCTAAGGTACGAGAGTTCCTCACACTTAAGCAAGATTCTTTGAGTGTTAATAAGTATGAGTTGAAGTTCACCCAAGTGTACCGTTATGCTCCGGAAATGGTTGCGGACATGAGAAGTAGAATGAGCTTGTTCGTTGCTGGTTGGCTCGTCTGTCGAGTAAAGAAGGTAGGGCTGCAATGCTGATAGGTGACATGGATATCGCAAGGTTAATGGTATATGTGTAGCAGGTTGAGGAAGAGAAGCTAAGGGATAGAGAAGAGTTTAAGAACAAGAGAGCTAAGACAGGGAACGAGTCCAGACAGCTGAAGAGTAATGCCAACTGGTCATCCTTCTAACAGAAACAGAAGGGTCCTGCTCTATCATCTGGTAGTGCACTTGCACCTAAGAAAAAAGGTGAGTATAATAGTCAGAATTTCAGAGCTAAACCTTCTTATTTTCAGGGTAGCATGGCGCAAGAGGGTAGTAAGCCTCCTGCCTACGCTAAGTATGGTAGGAACCACTCAGGTACATGTCGTAAGGGCTCCACTGGTTGTTTCAAATGTGGTCAAAATGGGCATTTCATGCGAGAGTGTCCAAAGAACAAGCAGGGAAATGGTAATGGGGGCAATAGAGCTCAATCCTCTTCAGTTGCTTCACCAGACAGAGCTGTACCAGAGGAACTACTTCCGGTACTGGCGGAGGAACAAACCGCTTGTATGCTATCAATAGTCGCCAAGAGCAAGATGATTTGCCAGATGTTTTCACTGGTATGATCCAAGTCTTTGACTTTATTATTTATGCTTTGCTAGACACAGGAGCGAGCTTGTTTTTTGTAACTCCATATGTTGCTATAAATTTTGATGTTATTCCTGAGCAACTTAGTGAACCATTCAGTGTTTCTACACCTGTTGGTAAGTCTAGTCTAGGACAGAGAGTCTATCGTGATTGTCCCATTTCTGTCAATCACAAGAGTACCATGGCTGATTTAATTAAGGTAGACATGGTAGATTTTGATGTCATTCTTGGTATTGACTGGCTTCATGCCTGTTATGCCTCAGTTGATTGTAGAACTCGAGTTGTCAAGTTTCAATTTCCAAATGAGTCAGTCTTAGAGTGGAAAAGTAGTTCAGTAGTGCCTAAGGGTCGTTTCATTTCGTATCTTAAGGCAAGGAAGTTAGTTTCTAAAGGGTGTGTCTATCACTTAGTCCGAGTTAATGATGCTAGGTTTGAGATACCTCATATTCAGTCAGTTTCAGTAGTAAGAGAGTTTCTAGAAGTATTTCCTGATGATCTTCCCGGAGTCCTTCCTGAAAGAGAGATAGACTTCGATATAGACCTTCTTCCACCCGGAGTCCTTCCTGAAAGAGAGATAGACTTCGATATAGACCTTCTTCCAGATACTCGTCCTATATCTATCCCGCCATATAGAATGGCACCAACAGAGTTGAAAGAGCTTAAAGAGCAGTTAAAGGATCTCTTAGATAAGGGCTTTATTCGACCAAGTGTCTCACCTTGGGGCGCTCCGGTCTTGTTTTTAAGAAAGAAAGATGGTTCCCTTAGGATGTGTATAGATTACTGCCAATTGAACAAGGTTACAATCAAGAACAAATATCTTCTCCCAAGGATTGATGATTTATTCGATCAACTTCAGGGTGCCACATGTTTTTGTAAGATAGATCTCAGATCAGGCTACCATCAGTTAAGAGTAAGGGAATGCGATATTCCAAAGACAGCTTTCAGGACCCGTTATGGTCATTATGAGTTTTTGGTCATGTCTTTTGGCCTGACTAATGCACCAGCAGCATTCATGGACCTTATGAATAGAGTCTTCAAACCTTTTTTAGATATCTTTGTTATCGTCTTCATTGATGACATACTAATCTATTTAAGGAATGAAGAAGATCATGCTAGTCATCTTAGAATAGTACTTCAAAATTTGAAAGATAAGAAGCTATATGCTAAGTTCTCTAAATGTTAGTTTTGGCTTGAGTCTGTGGCATTCTTAGGCCACATTGTAGAGGGGATTAAAGTTGATAATCAAAAAATTAAGGCAATGCAGAATTGGCCCAGACCCACATCTCCAACTGATATTAGGAATTTCTTGGGTTTGGCTGTCTATTATAGAAGGTTTGTAGAGCGGTTCTTATCTATTTCGTCCCCTTTGACCAAGTTGACTCAGAAAACAGTGAAGTTTCAATGGTCTGAAGCTTGTGAGAAAAGCTTTCAGGAATGGAAAAAGAGGTTGACTACTGCCCCAGTATTGCCCTTACCAGAAGGTACGCAAGGCTTTGTGGTGTATTGTGATGCATCTAGAGTTGGTTTGGGTTATGTATCAATGCAGAATGACAAGGTTATAGCTTATTCCTCCAAATAGTTGAAAGTTCATGAGAAGAACTACCCAACACATGATTTAGAATTGGTTGTTGTGGTATTTTCATTGAAAATATGGTGCCATTATCTTTATGGTGTTCATGTGGATGTGTTCTCTGATCATAAGAGCCTTCAGTATATCTTTACTCAGAAAGAACTCAATCTCAGACAAAGAAGGTGGTTAGAATGACTCAAGGATTATGACATGAGTATTCTTTACCACCCAGGTAAGGCTAATGTTGTTTCTGATGCCTTAAGCAGGTTGTCCATGGGTAGTACCGCCCATGTTGAGAAAGAAAATAAAGAGTTAGCAAAAGATGTGCATAAACTTGCACGCCTGGGAGTCAGACTTATGGATTCCACAGAAGGAGGAGTAGTGGTGATGAATGGGGCTGAATCATCATTAGTGTCAGAAGTAAAAGGCAAGCAAGACCAAGACACTATTTTGCTTGAATTGAAGGCAAATGTTCATAAGCAAAAAGTAATGGCTTTTGAACTAGGGGGCAATGGTGTAATGAGGTATCAAGGCAGGTTGTGTGTACCAATGGTGGATGGGCTCCAAGAGAGGATCATGGAGGAAGCTCTTAGCTCTAGATATTCCATTCATCCGGGTTCCACAACGATGTATCATGTTCTGAGAGAGGTGTATTGGTGGAATAACATGAAGAAGGGCATTACATAATTTGTTGCTAAGTACCCAAATTGCCAACAAGTTAAAGTACAGCATCAAAGGCCAGGTGGTTTGGCTCATAATATAGAACTTCCAAAATGGAAGTGGGAGGTGATTAATATGGACTTCATCACAAGTTTACCAAGGTCTCACAGGCAGCATGATTCTATTTGGGTGATTGTCGACAGAATGACAAAATCAGCCCACTTTTTGCCAATAAAGATCACCCATTCATCAGAAGATTATGTCAAGTTGTATATTCAGGAGGTGGTAAGACTTCATGGAGTTCCTGTTTCGATTATATCAGATAGGGGTTCTCAATTTACTACACAGTTTTGGAAGTCATTCCAGAAAGGCTTGGGTTCAATTGTGAACTTGAGTACTGCATTTCATCCTCAGACAGATGGTCAAGCAAAGCACACTATTCAGACCTTAGAGGATATGTTGAGGGCTTGTGTGATTGATTTCAAAGGTAATCGGGATGATCACCTGCCCCTTATTGAATTTGCGTACAATAATAATTACCACTCTAGCATCTAGATGGCTCCATATGAAGCTCTTTATGGGAGAAGATGCGGATCTCTTATTGGATGGTTTGAAGTTGGTGAAGCAGGGTTGATAGGACCAAATCTAGTTCATCAAGCTATGTAGAAGGTGAAAGTGATTCAAGAGAGGTTGAAAATGGCGTAGATTCGTCATAAATCCTACACTGATGTTAGGAGAAGGGCGTTAGAGTTCAAAGTAGATAATTGGGTATATCTTAAAGTTTCACCCATGAAGGGTGTTATGAGGTTTGGTAAGAAAGGGAAACTTAGTCCCCGGTATATTGCCCTTACAGAATATTGAAAAGGGTAGGTAGTGTAGCTTATGAGTTGGAGCTACCACAAGAGTTAGCCGCGGTTCATCTGGTGTTTCACATCTCCATGTTGAAGAAATGCATGGACGATCCTTCATTGATCATACCAACTGAAAATATTGAGATCAAGGATAGCTTATCTTATGAAGAGATCCCGGTTCAGATTCTAGATCACCAAGTTCGCAAGTTGAGAACAAAAGAGGTAGCATCAGTCAAAGTCTTTTGGAGGAACCAATTTGTTGAGTAAGCTACTTGGGAGGTTGAGGAGGATATGAAGAAGAGATATCTACATCTCTTTGAATCCGGAGAAAGTGCAGACGAAGGTACTAATTCTCTTCTTAGTACTATTTAAATTATGAGTGAGCATGTTGTTTGTTTGCATTTGCTTGTTGGGTGTTTGAACCTGATGTTACCACTCTTAGCCTAGTAAGAAGTAATCTCATTTGAGGACGAATGTTCCCAAGGGGGAGATATTGTAACATCTCGCAATTTGAAATAGCTAGGAAGAATCTAAGAACAGGAAATAATCATTTTTGGAAGGCAAAAGTACTCATTACCCCCCTGAACTTGAAGCTTTTTATACGGTGTACACCTAAATTAAATTCCGTTTTAATTACCCCCCTGAACTTGTTTATTCCTCCATCGCGTACACCTTTTTGGTCCACCTGCTCCCATTGTGACTACACGCGCGCGACAGCTGGCAGAACTGATGATGTGGATTTCCACCTGGATAAATAATAGACACCTAGATAAATTAATATTGCAAAAAAAAAATTCTTAAATTTAAAATTTATTGTTTAAAAGTTATATTTGAATAAGGGCTTATTTCGTGGAACTCCTTTTGGATTTGGGTTTTTCTAGACATGAAGTTGGTCGATTAAATTTTAAATTTGTCTGAAATTCTTACCAAGTAAGTGTTAATCTTTGTTTACTTTACTTTTCATTTACATTTTGCCCTATTTTTCATTTAAAATATGCCAAATATTAAAATTCATTGTTTAAAAGTTATTTTTGAATAAGGGCTGATTTCGCGGAACTCCTTGAATTTCAAATTTGTCGGAAATTCTTACCAAGTAAGTGTTAATCTTTGTTTCCTTTACTTTTCAGTTACATTTTTCCTTATTTTTCATTTAAAATATGCCAAATATTAAAGAAAAATGGAGATTTTACGTTTTTTTTTTACCGTTGTAGCTTTGTGATGTGGCAAAAATTCACTTCCTCACGCGCCTAGTAGAGTGTATTGTCAATTTCTACGCCAGGTAGACAAAAATGGTGTATGCGACGGAGGAATAAACACGTTCGGGGGGGGTAATTAAAACAGAATTTAGTTTAGGTGTACACCGTATAAAAAGCTTCAAGTTCAGGGGGGTAATGAATACTTTTGCCTTTTTGGAAATAATGAAAATCTGGAAATTTGTTTAAGTTAGGAAAAGTTGAGTTTTGGCCAACTTCAAAAGGCCATAACTTCTAGCTCGGGATGAGTTAGAGGTACTTCCAAATATGGGAGGAAAGATCTTGGAATGATATTTCCAACGCCACCGAGTTTGCGCGATTCCGAGTTCGTATAAGTAAGATATCCCCGTTGGAAGCTGGACTGTTGGATTAAGGAAAGTCTAAATCCGGATTTTAAAAGGGTAATTTAGTCTTTTCCTTACCTAATTATTCTAATTTATTTTTAGGAGTTTAATTGGGGTAAATTCAAATTTCAGTCAGTTTTAGAAAAGTGAATTTCATGCTAGGGCTTGGAGAAAGGAGAAAAGAGAAGAAAGGAGAAGAACGTTCAAGATTCGTCGAGATTAGCTTGTGGATTTCGTCGGGGGTGATCCTTACAAGGTATGTGAGATCTCATAGCGTTCAGTTAGTTCACCCATGCGCCAATCATGATTTATTTCAGAGAATTTAAGTTCTTGAAGGCTTAGAAATTGAGTTCTTGGTGGGTTTGTTGAAGTTCTATTAAATTCTTGATTCGTTGAAATCGTTGAGGAGTTGTTTGATTTGAATCCGTGAATTTAGGTTTGATTTTGATTAGAATCTGATGTACATTGAACATATAATCGTTTCTAAGTGTTTGGGGAAAGAACCCATGGAGTTTAGAGATGGAAATTGATGAAGAGATTTCGTCTGACAAATCTGGGTAGTGATGGCGCGTCGCGGAGCTAGTCCCCAGTTTTGGGAAAAGTCATTTCGCGTCGCAGAGCGGTCACAGACTGTTCTGCCTCAAAAGATGTTTTCGAAACCAAAAATTAAATATCCCTCTGCGTCGCGAACCCACCCTCAGATATTGATTTTTGATATTTTCTCATGTTTAGCTATCTAAAATCATTCCTAAACATCATGAGATATTTCCAATCACAAATCACAATCCTTGAATCCATAATTCAATTCAAGGACCAGTTAAGAGTCAAGTCAAAAGCGGTTCAGATCAAAGTCAAGAGAAGTTCTTAGAGTTTTCAAAAGTCTTTTACAATTATTTTTAACTTTCTTTTAAGACTTAAAGTTCAAGTTGAGTAAAGATTAAAGAGTAAAGTTGAAGTTCATTTTTTCAAAGGTATATGGGGACTATGTATTCCCAAAGGGTTTAAAATGTTTTCACATTTAAACAAGAAAGGAAACCTCGATTTCCAAAGGTTCTTCGGGTTAGTTTTCAGAAAAGAGTAATCGCTTTCTAAATAAAGCAGGAAGGGAAACTTTGATTTCCAAGATAGCCTTTGAGCTATGTTTTTTAGCACTAATCTCAAATCATAGAAGAAGTATGTTTTAAACATAAGAGCTAATATTATATTATTTTTGGGAGTAGTATTGAGCACTGATATGGGGAAGAGTTCAGACAACTTACAACCCCTATAAATCATGTAGCCACCATGGGTAGAAAAGAGTCATACTTTTTAGATGATTCCTTTAGTGCTTTTTAGCATAGACTAGTGGATCCACTTAGTAGTTTAGGTTCTATACCCTTAGCAAGGTTTAGGACAGCCCTGGCAGCGTGAGGCAAAATGTTGTATCATCACAATAACTCTTAAGTGATGGCTGTCGGTTAGAGAAACTCCCACAGATGTATAACCCTCATATATTTGCCCTTCAAGGGTCTTGAAATCATAATCAACCCAACCATATACAATTACTACATAATATACGAGGAATTCATGATTCAATAGCTTAATTAACATAAACATATTCAATTGCCAAACTCCCATAACCAATCAAGCCATATCATAGTTCATAATTTATAAAGAAGGGGAAATCATGGGTCCAAGGGAGTTTTTCATATAACTCCATCAATACTCCATCATTCCAACCATACATCATCATAATTAACCATAACAAACAACAATTAAACAATTGAAATCATTTTGGCAGAAGACCCATGACATGAATTGAAAACCCTAGGTTTTGGGGGATTTGTAATCTTAAAAACATTGTTTGATGGGTCTCCTTGGGTGATAGCTACCCAAGGATGAAAAACATCCATACCTTGACTAAGAAACTCCAAGAAATTTGGGGAAGAATCTTGAAATTCTAGCAACCCTAGCTCCAATGGCTTCTTCTTCTTCTTTGGTCTAGAGATAGAAATATTGAGCGAGGAGTATCGTTCTTGGGTTTTCCTTTTTGATTCTTTAAAAGTGATTAAGTTGGGGAAAATTTTACTTTAAAAGGTATATATACATATTAGGAAAAGAGTATGAAAGTGTTGGTTCAAGTTTTGGAGGGATTACTTAAAGACCTTTCACTTAAAATGAAAATAGGTGGCTGCCCATTTTTGCTCGCCCTTTGGCACTCCTTTGCTCACCAAGGGTACTAGGCGACATGCCTAATGGACCCTTGGCTTGCTTAAAGTTATAGAATGCTCCATAATGGAGTCATTCCTTTGGGTGATAGGGTAGACCATTGGGCGAGTCGCCAAGCGGGTTGGCGAACCCCGACCTAGCTCACCCAAAATTCCAGTAGCTAAGTCAAGGGGAGGCTACCAACTAGGCGAGGGAGGGCCCTTTTGGCTGATCGCCAAGTGGCTTGGGCAATGGTGCGACCTCATCGCCAAATAGTCCATCCCCAACATTGTTTTTCCTCCATTTTTCCTAAGTATTCTAGACCCTTAGCCCTCTTGAAGACTCTTACTACATTCATTTTAACTTTAGTTTAGTCTAACCATTTACGAAATGATACACTAATACTTACATTTAGCTCTAGGGTAGCCTACTAGATTCCAGGGTGTTACATACTCATTAAAACTTGGCCCTAAAGTAACCTTGAAACTGGCAGCCTTTTGGAGTTGTTCTTTGCTCAATTTAACCTGTTCTTGCTGTGCAGAGGTACCCTGAGTTTGATTTTCCTTTTATTGTTTTTTCTTGAGACCATCCCTTCTTCTTTTACTCAGTTTTACCTTTGATTTATTGTTGGATGGTTTCTGTAGAGTCTCAGTCATGTTATTCTGAAAATTTTCACCCTTAGCACTTTGAGTACCATTCTTCTTCTGTTTTCTGGTAGGAGTAGTGTAAACCTGGCCCTGTGCTTTGTCCACGGTGTTGTTTTGATGAATCTGCACTATATCCTTACATGTATCCTCTCAAACTGAACCAACCAAACTCTGATTCTGCATCACACACCTTGTCAACTGCTTACTAGTAACACCATTTTGTGACTGACCTTGTTTTTTATGGTTATTTTGAGAATATGGGACATGAGATGGGTAGCAGAGGCTCTAAAGCCATTACTAGGGTCAATGTGAAGGTTCCCATGCCCAGCATGAGATAATTTCCCCCATTTGGTTACCCCATCCTGCAGGTTAGAAGTTTTCTCTTGACACCCTCCATCCAACCCTCCATCAACTTCAACAGCAGCAATCACACAATTATCAACTTATTATTCATTTGAGCATAATTACTCATCTGAGTATTTGAGGAATGTAAAAGAATGTCTGAGTCTGGAACAACATGTGTATTCACTGTTGGATTATTTTTTGGTGCCTAATTTTCTGCATCTTCTAGACTGTTCTATTGGTCATGCATATCAAGGTTGATAAAGTTATTATGAGTGATGATATTAGAACTAAAATTCTTACTTGACTGTGGTGCATGTTGGTGCTATTTTTCCTGCAGCATCTTCTCTTGGGGAGATTGGGTCCTGTCCATGTGTGGTGAGGGTTGTTTGTTGTTTTTCTTCCTTTGCTGCTACCACCATTGTTCTGCTGCATGTGTTGTACTCCTTTTCATGATTTGGTTGTTGTCTTGTGGTTACCTCATATCTGCTAGTATCTTGAGTGTGCATATTTTTATGATCATTTTTTTTGGTCCCCTTTGTTCTTGTTTTTCTTTTTAGCCTCCAACTCTTTCCTTTTCTTGAAGTCATCATTTCTTTTTTTTTTATAGTGCAAACATGAACCGGGTGTGCTTGGTGTTTACAATACATGCAATATTCAGTTATATTTTCATATTGAATAGCTTGCCATCTCCCTCTGTTGAGATCTTCTTCATTAAGTCCCATCCACATATTAGGGGGTCTCTCTTTGGTAAGGTCTATATGGACTTTGACCCTAACGATGCTTCCTTTAGTTTTTTTTATATATATGCAGTGTCCAAATACTGAACTTTGCTAATGGGAAAAAATAAGGCAGACAAAATTTCCTTGTTATAGCAATGGCAGGGAAATTCAGGTAATGAAATCCAAATAGGAACAATAGATGTTTCTTCCTCAGGCCTAAAAGTAGGAGTCCACTTTTGGATTCTCATAAGTTGTCCTTTAGTGGTCATCTTTTGTTTAGTCCACACGGTTGATATAATCCAACTCATTGTCCAAATCAATATAGACATGTCGAGAATTGAAATGAGCTCTTTTGACCCCTCCCGAAAGTTGAGTTTCGAGAATAAAATTCTTTCAAATCATCTCCACCATAGGCATGGTGTTGGTGAATTTTCCAACAAGTGTGAACCTGTACCTAGTTGCCCATTTAACCATAAAATCTTCTTCATTGAATACAACTGCAGGCAGTCCTTGCTTGGTAGTAATAATAGGGGTAGTGATCTCAATAGTGATATCATTTTTAACTTGATTTTGTCTTAGTCGATCAACAAAATATTTTATAAGAGTATAGGGGGCAGGTTCCGAAACTACATCTTTCTTAACAGTACTTAAAGGACGGATGCATAGGCTGCTGACTGTTCTGATTATTTTGAGTACCCTGTGCATTATTATTGGCAGACTGATTCTCATTGTTTTTACCCTTTTGAGCATTAGGATCATACCTTGCAAAGTTATTTGAGACCTTAGGAAAATTATGTTGTGAATCCAAGGTGCTTTCAGCATTTAGTTATTGAGGTTGAGAACTGTCACCTAGCTGATAAGATTTCTTTTTCAAATCATTTTGCCTAACCTCCTCATTGTGGACTTGAGTGTTTACCTGTTTCAATGGACTAGCATTTCTACTAGTTTTCTCATTTACATTAGAATGTAAATAAGCTTCATTGTTATTATAATCAACTTGACTAGAAGTGTGGTGATTTGGTTTACCTAAGTGCAAGTTTGTGCCATGATGTTGTCGATCCTGCACTTGTTCTCTATTCCTCTTGTGTTGATCATGACTGGCAGTCTTAACAGTATCCTTGTGTTCAGCCACCACCTGGATCCTTATACCATCCTTTGCTCCTTTCTGTCGAGTGTTTTGTGTCTCCACTATCGCCACTTCCTTGTTGATTGCACCTTGTGAAGACTCTTTTATTTGTTCTTGTGGGATAACCATTGGGGTGAGTAAAGAACCAACATTAGTGACTCCAAATGAAAATTTAGAGTGACTTGTCTCTCCAATTTGATTCAAAGTAATGTGGTCAGTAAGTGAGTGATCGTTTACTCAGAGTTTTAAACTCTATTTTTGTTCATGATTCCCAGATGAACTCTGTCTTTCCACAATTAACTAGCCATTAAATTTTTAAAAATAAATTAATAGGGATAAATGTGGAATTTATCTTTTTAACACATGTATAACTAATACCCACATAACTTATTCCACCTTCTATCCTGCATAACTTATACATAGATTCCATCATAATTTATGTAGGTATTAATTATGTAGGATTACAAAAAACGCAACCAAACACCGTATAAAATTAATACATGAATAACTTTTATATAATATTTAGAAATTTTCAGCTAAACATAGTATAAGTCATGTTGACTTCTCAACCTAATAAAAAACTTTTACCAAACATAGTAAAACTAATACAATGTTTAATACATGAATAACATTCCCTCTTATACCGTAACCAAACGGCCCTTAGGGTTTAGATGTGAGCAAGAGTGCTTAGATGTGAACCTCTCTAATTGTGAAGTACCAATTGTGATCTTAGACCGGCAAGTTAAGAAGTAAAAGAGTAAGAAGGTGCTTCCAATGAATATGTTGAGGAGTGATATTTTACTAAGGGTCTTAGTTGAAGGTGCTTAATTGGGAGGCCTAGGGCCAATGAGATGTCCCAATATCCTTATATTCCCTTCTATTCCTCCTCTAGCTTAAAATGATTAGTTCTCCTTGACTCATGATTGAGGAGTCTTGGATGTTATGTGTGTCCTATAATTTTCATGTTCCATAGAGTTACTTTTGTTAACCTTGGTAGGATTTGGATGCATGGTTATTAGACCTCTATTGGTTTTAGAGCCCGGTAAGGTTAAAATGAGCCTTGGTAAATCTTGAGTTTGTTAGGAATGTGTAATGCTTGAGGTTTTTGTAAAAAAGGGCTCATTCCCAAGGGGGAGATCATGTGCTTAAGAAGCACATTCATTGAGAGTCATGATATCCTCATCTTTTCTTCTATTCCTTTTCTAGTTTGAGACCAAGAGTTCCTTTTTGGGCATATTTTTATGTGTAGGAGTCATGGGTGTTTTACCAATTTCCATGATCTCCTTAGGTTAAGCATGTTGTTGAAAGATTCTTACTTAGTATAAAATGGATTTTTCATGATTTACATATTCCTTATGTTGTTGTGCATCCTAGTATGGAAAAAGCATATTTGACTTCATGAGATGGTGTGATGAACATGCTTTGTTGTGTTGGGCTCCATGTTGATTGTGCTGAGCTTGATTTTGATGAGAAAAATGTAATTCCTCCTATGATTTTGTGATTAATGATGTTTAGAAGTGTTGGTATAGGCTTACTCCTAAGGGGGAGATGGTATGCCTAGCTGATATTATTGTTATGTGCTTATATGTGCCATGACTTCCTTGTATAATGCATGTTCATGAAAACTTGTGTTTTTGAAAGGAAATGAGTTTATGTGAAATGTTTCCCTCATGTTGTGGTGCTTTGAGTAAAAGTTGCCTATTTGTACCTCATGAGAAGAATACATGGACCTATTTTAGTTAGGAGATGGTAGTTCCTCCTCGAACATGACAAGTTATGAGAATCTCATGCATAATTGGGTTGTTTAGATATAGTCCATACTTCCTTATTTTTCCATAGAACAAGTTGAATTAGAGTTGACGTTACCTCCTTTGAATATGTGCATATTGTGAATAGTGTAGTTTGAGTTGTGCATTATTGTGATGTTTCATGCTTGTTTGGGCTGCTAGTTTTGAGTCTTTAATTCCAAAAGTGTTTCAAGTATCATTTGAGGACGAATGTTCCTAAGAGGGAGATAATGTAACAACCCGGAAATCTAGTAAGACCAAGCTAGAGTCTAAGGGAATCTAATAGGTGAAACTAGAGCCTCACATGTGAGTTTAAAGTTGGAAACTTGGTTATATGTTGTTAAATGGTTTCATAAGTGAAGGTTGTGGAATCTAGGGGTTGAACGTCAAGATACAACTATAACGCTCGGAAACTTGTGAATTGAGCTAGTGTGTTGTAGAGTCTTGTAGTGGAGTTTTGGGTTGTTGTATGAGGGTTAATACTCATAGGAGTGACCCCCATACTTAGAATGACATGTTTAGGGGTTAAACGTCCGGGTACAACTCCCCAAGGTCCACCCAAGGGGTACTTGAGGAGGACCCCAACATCTGCCCAAAAACTATCTAAATAGCTTGACTCACCAGACCAACCTACGCCCCTTAGACCAATCCACGCCTCATAGGTCATGGGCATGGGTTAGGACTTAGTCTAGGGAAGCTTGGCCTTCACTTTTGAGACCCAGCCCCAAACCCCGGACCACCAGGACGGTCCGTGAGTGGACTCACGGTCCGTGAGTGGTAGGCGTGAGTCAAGGGCTGCAATGATGTCAAGAAGTTGGCCAAGGTAAGTGAGGGTGAACTTCACATGGTCATATCTTATAGCTCAAAACGAACTAAGTAGGCCATTACCTATCCAATTAAAGGTCTCTGAGTCCTCTTTCCAATGCCACTGAGTTTGCCCAATTCTAATCTCGCAATAAAACGTTATGCCCGAAATAGTGAAGCATTATCAGTCCCCAACCACAAAACCCATTGACGGCCCTTAGACCCGGTCCGTGGATGGGGATCCGTAGATGCTGCCTGTTTTGGCAAGTTTAGTTTTAAGTTGGGGGTTTGGGAATTAAGTTAGTTAATTAATTAAGGGCTTAGGGGGCCGGTTAAATGGTTAAATAACCTCCTATAAATAGTTAATAAGGCCCTAAACTAAGTCATTAACTCATTATAACTCAAAGACCCCAAATCAAAACTCAAATCCCTTTCCCTCCCAAAGTCTTCTCTCTAGAACCTCCATTGAAGAACCAAGAAGAGATCAATATAGGGCTTGAAGATGGAGTCGTTATCATGGGATTTTGATGGGAATCTACACCTAAGGTATGGGAGTTCTTCATTCTTGGTTAGGTATCACCAAGAAGCTCCTTCAACTATGTTTCCAAATTCCCCAAATCTAGGGTTTTCAAATCTAGTCATGGGTCTTCTTCTAAAACAAATTCAATTATTTTATTATGATTTAATATGGTTGTTTATGATGAATTAACATTGTATTGATGAGAATACCTCTTGAACCCATGATTTCCCCCTCTTTACTAAATTGACTTTATGATGAGGGAATTATTGAATATTGATTCAATTATGTGATTTATGATTGTTATTGATGATATTACTGTTTTTTGATGATTTTAACTTGAATTCCAAGGAATCCATGAGTCTTCCCCTAACCCTAGTTATGGCTCTTCTCTACATTATGAATGTTGTTAGAAGTTAATTCAATGGACTGAATATGAGTTGATTATGATGTAGTTACATGAATTAGGTGTAATTCTACTTGTATTCATGATTAACCTAATATTCTATGGTGAAATTGATATAGTCTAGGGTTGTGCCTTGAAAGAGGCTAATTGAAGGTTTGAATATGATCTTCCTAGAATGATGAATTTCTTCATGTAATGCCTTAGTTTAGATCACCTAGACTTGAATTGGTTTAGGGTAATACTTCTAAACCCTAATTGACTAGATCATGATAATTTATGCATGTTGATGAATACTTGAAGTATAATGTGCAAATCATGATGTGTCTAATGTATTTATGAGTTGTTGGATCATGGTATTCCCTTATCTAATGTGCTATTGATATACTTGGGATGAGTTGGTCCATAGCCCTTGAAAGGGTAAGTAATGATCTAATTACATGTTGAAGTATAATTATGCTTGAGCTATTGATCCACTGGAAAGGTGGAGGTGTTTACTTACTTTGTATATTGATCCACTTGAAAGGTGGAGGTGTTTACTTATTATGTACATTGTGATCATAACCTTAAAGGGCATATTGTGGAGGTTTGTGCATGTTGCCAAAATGGAAGGTCCTATGACTATGGTGTATAGTATGGTATTGTAAAAGGTCATTATTCCCTTACCCCTACACTTGATATTGCATGAATAGTCTAGGATGATTATAATGATGTTGTTGTGTCATTGCAAGGACAATTACACACACACATTCCATGCATGGAACATGATCATGATGTATTAATGGTGTTAAATGAAAGTATAGTTCTCATATGCACCTTTACATATTATTATGCATGAAATATACATGATCATGATGATCCTATTGTGTTGATTGAAAGTCTAGTTCTCATGAGAACACGTGATCTTGGTGTGAAAGTTATTCTCACATACTAATTATGATTCTTAAATTGAAAGTACATTCTCACTTTAATGAATCAATGAGCTATATTATGAATTGTATTGAACGAAGGGTAGAGCACTCCTTTCCACATGTAAATACAATGCAAGACTAATGACGTATAATTTGGGAAATATTGCTTTGCACCGAATGGATATGGACAATGAGATAAAGGCCCTTCCGCCAATGCGATAGGGAGGGTCATCCACTAGGGAACTCATGAGATGGAAGCGCCTCCGCCAATGCAATAGGGTGGGTTTCTAGAAGCAATCTCCATATCCTATAACTATGTGCCAACATAGGACCTTAGCTAGTGGATCCACCTTATAGATAGACATTTTAGTCATACCTTAGGCAAGTAGGACACCTTTCTTAGTGTGGGGTTACACGACATTGGATTCTATGCAGCTCACATGGTCTATGTCGGTTAAGGCTACTTTTCCCTAAATAATGAAGATAATGAATGAGACATGAATTATACTATGACTTCTCAATGAATCTTACTTAGTAGGAGTGGGGGTATGGGACTTCACTTGCACATTGCACAAGTAGACTTAGTAGGATGTCATAGGATGATTCCTTTACATTATGATGAGATTTGAATGTATGTGTGTATATTGAATTGATAATTGTTATGAATGAATTGTCCTTATATTCAAATGGTATACATGACTAGTTCTCTACTTATGACTATTGATTATAATGAGATCTAAAAGATAAAGTGCATGACTAAGGTAGATCTAAAGGAGAGCTTAGTGAGGTTAGTATCATGGGATGCTAACCACACATTGCACAAGTGTTCCCTAGGGGTTGTTAAGGTAGTGGATTTACTATTAAATAGGTATGAATGTTGTATAGGCTTATGTTGTACATTGTAGATGCATGTTTGTTATCATACATTGCACAAGTGCTTCATATGAGTTGTTTATGTGATGATTACTAAATGATGAGATTATCTTGGTATTGGACTTTGTATTCTTATATGATTGGAGGCTATGTAATGTGAAGATTGGGATGTGTGCTATATTGGTGTTGGAGACTATGTTTGTTATTAAAATGGTATCTCTCATGTTATAATGAAATGTATGTGAATTGCCTTATTGGTTGTATTATCCAACCATTTCAATGATTATGTTCAAAATGGCATATAGCATGATTTCAAATGAAATGTCCCTTTTCATGCATGTTTTAATGGTTTTGTGCATGGCTTCCATACTTAGTACGTTTTCGTGTTAACCCCTTCTTCTACATTTTCTATAAGTGTAGTCTTTGGAGATATCAGATTCAATTCTCGTGGCTAGGTTCATAGGAGATCAAGAAGAAGAAGCTTGGTGAGTCCTCATTGTATTCGAGGGCTCAACCACATGTCCCTTATTGTCTTTACTTTTATGTTTTTAAACTTTTGTAAGGGTTGTGTCCCTAAGTTTTGTATTAAAATAGTTTTATTCCAAGTTTAATAGATGGTTTGAGACAGTGTCATAAATGGTCTTTCATTTTATATAGAGACTTCGATTGTAAGGAATGTTTTAAATTCCGCACTATTTTTATCACCTATGCGATGAATGAATTCTATGAGGCTTCTATGCGGCCCCTTCGGGGTCAATTACGCCGTGTTACGACTAGGGGGTGCTCTTGGGTCATGACAAGGGATTCTTTAGGGTTTAGGGTTTTGAAGGGATTTTTTTAGGGTATTTTAGGTTTAGGGTTTTTTAATTTCTTTGGGATTTTTAGGGTTTAGGTTTTCTTAGGGTTTAGGGTTTCTTAGGGTATAGGGTTACTTAGTATTTCATAAAGCTTGGGGTTTAGGGTTTCGCCCTAAGATTAGGGTTTCTTAGGGTACATGGTTTAGCATTTAGGGTTTCTTAGGGGTTTTAGGGATTTTTAGGCTTAGGGTTTTTTTAGGGTTTGAGATTTAGGTTTTTTGCTTAGGGTCAGGGCTTTTTTTGGTTTTATAGGTTTAGGGTTTTTTACGATTAGTGTTTTTAAAGGTTTTTTAGGTTTTCACAGGGACTTTTAGGCTTTAGGGTTTCTTATGGTTTATGGTATCTTAGGGTGGGTTTCTTATGAATTAGGGCATATGGTTTTATGTTTAGGCTTTTTTAGTTTTTAAGGGTTTTTAGGTTTAGACTTTTAAACGTTTTTAGTGTTTATATAATTTAGGTTTACTTAGGGTTTAGGGTTTCTTAGTGTTTCATAAGGCTTGGGGTTTAGGATTTAGCCCTAACGTTTAGGGCTTAGGGTTTCTTAGGGTATAGGGTTTAGCATTCAAGGTTTCTTCGAGTTTAGGGTTTTAGGTTTTTTCGTTTAATGATTTTTAGGGTTTAGGGCTCAAGTATTTCTAGGGGTTATTTTTAGGTTTAGAGTTTTTAAAGAGTTTTAGGATTTTTATGCTTTTTTACGGTTTAGGGGTTCTTAGGGCTCTGAGTTTCTTAGGTTTTAGGGTTTTATATTTAGGGTTTTTAGGTTATAGTGTTTCTTAGTGTTTAGGGTTTCTTATGGTTTAGGTTTTTTAAGGTTTAGGATTTAGGATTTCTTAGGGCTTTTCGTATAGAGTTTTAGGGTTTATTTGGGTTTAGGATTTAGCGTTTAGGGTTTATGACCTAAAGTTTTGGGTTTAGGGTTTTCTAAAAATATTTTTTGGTTTAGAGTTTTAAAGGTTTTTAGGGTTTCTTAGCGTATGTTAGGGTTTAGGGTTTAGGGTTTATGGCTTAGGGTTTTAGGTTTAGGGATTTTCTTGAGGTTTTTGGGTTTAGGGTTTAGGGCTTATGTTTTTTTAGGGCTCTTTAGGTTAAGGGTTTTAAACTATTTTTTGGTTTTTTAGGGTTTCTTAGGGTTTAGGATTTATCATTTAGAGTTTAGGTTTTTAGGTTTCGGGTTGTTTTTAGAGTTTTTTAGATTTAGGGTTTTTTTACGATTAGGGTTTCTAAAGATTTTATAGGGTTTTTTAGGGTTTTGGGTTTCTTACAGTTTAAGGTTTCTTAGGATTTAGGGTTTCTTTAAGGTTTAGGGTTTTAAAGGGTCTTTTAAGGTTCTTTAGGTTTAGGATTTTTAAAGGTTTTTTAGGGTTTAGGTTTTCTTAGGTTTAGAGTTTCTTAGGGTTTAGGGTTTAGCGTTTAGGGTTTTAGTTTTAGTTTTTTTGTTTAAGGGTTTTTAGGGTTTAGGGTTTAGGGCATACATTTTTCTTGGGTTATTTTAGGTTTAGGCTTTTTAAAAGTTTTTTGGTCTTTTTTTTATATAGTTTTTAATGGTTTTGGGGTTCTTAGGGCATAGGGTTTCTTAGAGTTTAGGGCTTAGAGTTTTAGATTTAGGTTTTTTAGGGTTTAGGGTTTTTTGTTTTATGCGTTGAGGTTTTAGGGCTTAAATTTTTAAAGTTTTTTTAGGATTTTTTATGGTTTTTATGGTTTAGGGTTTAAGGATTAGGTTATTTTTATAGTTTCTTAGGGTCTAAGGTTGTGGACTTAGGGTTTTTTAGGGTTTAGTCTTATGGTTTAAGGTTTAGAGTTTAGGGTTTTATATTAAGGGTTTAGGGTTTCTTAAGGTTTTTTTTAGGGTATTTTAGGGATTAGGGTTTCTTATGGTTTAGGGTTTCTTAGGGTTATGGGTTTTTAAATTATTTTAAGGGTAAATTAGGGTTCGGGGCTTACTGTTTTTTAGGTTTTTTTAGGTCAAGGTTTTTTAAAGGTTTTTTTTGGGTTTTAGCTTTTGAATTTCAAAAGGGTTTTACGGTGTCTTTGGGTTTAGGGTTTAGGGTTTAGGGTATGAGGGTTTCTTAGGTTTAGGATTTCTCAAGGTTTAGGGTATAGGGTATTAGGGTTTCTTAAAGTTTAGGGGTTATGGTTAAGGGTTTCTTAGGGTTTAGGGGTTAGAGTTTCTCAGGGTTTCTTAGGGCTTAGGGTTTTGGGCTCAAGTTTCTTAGGGTTTAGGGTTTAGCATTTAAGGTTTCTTAGTATTTTTTTTGGGTTTGTTAATGCTTTTTTAGGGTATAGAGTTTCTTAGGGTTTAAGGATTCTTAATGTTTAGGGTTTTAGGTTTAGAGATTTTTATGGTTTAGGGTTTAAGGTTTTTGGTTTAGAGTGTTTTATGGTTTTAGGTAATTTCTTAGGTTTAGGGTTTTAAAGGTTTGTTAGTGTTTAAAGTTTCTTGGGGTTTTAGGGTTAAGGGTTTTTTAGGGATTTTTGAGGATTTTTTAGGTCTAGGATTTTTTTAGAGTTTAGGATTCTTAGGGTTTAGGATTTAGGTTTAGGGTATTTTAGGGCTAGGGTTTAGGGCATAGAGTATTTTTTTAGGGTTTTTTAGAATTTAGTTTTTTTTTGGATCTTTAGGTTGGTTGTTTACAGGTAGGGTTTTTTAAAGGTTTTTTAGGGTTTACGGTTTCTTACAGTTTGCAGTGTTTAGGGTTTGTTAGGATTTAGGGCATAGGGTTTTAAGTTTAGACTTTTTTTAGTTTTTAGGGTTTTTACGGGTTTTTTTTACGGTTTTTTAGGTTTAGGCTTTTTAAAGGTTTTTATGGTTAATAACGTTTAGGTTTTCTTAGGGTTCAGTGTTTCTCAGGTTTAGGGTTTCTTAGTGTTTCATAAGGCTTAGAGTTTAGGGTCTAGCCCTAAGGTTTAGGGTTTAGGGTTTCTTAGGATATAGGGTTTCTTCTTTAGGGTTTAGGGCTTAAGTTTTTCTAGGTTTTTTTTTAGGTTTAGAGTTTTTAAAGGTTTTTAGGATTTTTTTATGGTTTAGGGGTTCTTAGGGCTCAGGTATTCTTAGGGTTTAAGTCTTATTGTTTTAGATTTAGGGTTTTTTTTTTTATGGTTTTTAGGTTTTAGGGTTTCTTAGCGTTTAGGGTTTGTTAGGGTTTAGGTTTTCTTAGGGCTTATGGTATAGGGTTTTAGTGTTTCTTTGGGTTTAGGATATAGGGTTTAGGGTTTAAGACCTACGATTATGTGTTTAGGGTTTTTTATGTTTAGAGTTTGTATGGTTTTTAGGGTTTCGTAGCGTAAGTTTGGGTTTAGAGTTTAGGGCTTAGGGTTTTATGTTTAGGGATTTTCTTGATTTTTTTAGGGTCTAGGGTTTAGGGCTTAGGGTTTTAAGTTTAGGTATTTTCTTGAGTTTTTTAGGGTTTAGGGTTTAGGGCTGATGGTTTTGTAGGGTTTTTTTAGGTTTAGGGTATTAAACTATTTTTAGGTGTTTTTTAGGGTTTCTTAAGGTTTAGGGTTTAGGCCTAAGATTTGCGGTTTAGGGTTTAGGCCCTAAGGTATAGGGTTTTTTAGGGTTTAGAATTTATCATTTAGGGTTTATGTTTTTAGGTTTAGGGTTTCTGTAATGTTAGGGCTTTTTTAGTGTTTTTTAGGTTTTGGATTTTTAAATATTTTTCTGGGTTTTTTAGGGTTTTGGGTTTCTTACGGTTTAAGGTTTCTTAGGGTTTAGGGTTTCTTAGAATTTAGGTCATAGGGTTTTAAGTTTAGGGATTCTCTAGGGTTTAGGGTTTTAAAGGGTTTTTAGGGTATTTTAGGTTTAGGGGTTTTAAAGTGTTTTTTGGTTTAGGATTTCTTAGGGTTTAGGGTTCTTAGGGTATAGGGTTTCTTAGTATTTCATAAAGCTTGGGGTTTCGGGTTTAGCCCTAAGGCTTAGGGTTTCTTAGGGTACAAAGTTTAGCATTTAGGGTTTCTTAGGGGTTTTAGGGATTTTTAGGTTTAGGGTTTTTAAAGTTTTTTTTTTAGTGTTTAGGGTTTAACATTTAGGATTTTAGGTTTATGTTTATTGTTTAAGGGTTTTTAGGGTTTAGGAATCAGAGCTTATGTTTTTCTAGTGTTTTTTTTAGGTTCATTGTTTTTTTAGATTTAGGATTTTTAAAGGTTTTTAGGATTTTTGTGGTTTTTTACAGTTTAGGGGTTTAGTGCTTATGTTTTTAGATTAATGATTTATCTATGGTTTAGGATTTTAAGGGTTTTTAAAGGTTTTTTAGGGTTTAGGTTTTCTTAGGGTTTAGGATTTCTTAGAGTTTATGGTTTCTTAGTGTTTCATAAAGCTTGGGGTTTGGGATTATCCCTAAGGTTTAGGATTTAGTGTTTCTTAGGGTTTAGGGTTTATGGTTTCTTTAGGTTTAGGGTTTAGGGTTTAGGGTTTAGGGTTTTGGGTTTCTTAGGATTTTTAGGGCTTAGGGTTTTGGGTTTAGGCCTTAAGTTTTAGGATTTAGGGTTTAGGGTTTCTTATTGTTTAGGGTTTAGGGATTATTTGGGTTTTTAAAAATGTTTAATGGGTTTAGGGATTCTTATGTTTCTTTAGGGCTTTGGGTCTAGGATGTAGTGTTTTTCAGGGTTTAGGGATTTGGGATTCTTAGGTTTAGGGGTTTTACGGGTTTTTAGGATTTTTTAGGGTTTAGGGTTTTGGGCTTAATTTTTTAAAATCATTTTTTAGGGTTTAGGGCTTAGGTTTTTTTTAGGGTTAGGTTTTTTTTGGGGTTTAGGGATTTTTTAAGGTTTAGTGTTTCCTAGGGTTTAGGCTTTCTTTGGGCTTAGGGTTTAAGATTTAGAACCTAAGGTTTAGGTTTCTATGGTTTAGGGTTTAATGTTTAAGGCGTCTTAGGGTTTTTTCGGTTTTTTTGGCTGTTGGGTTTAGGGTTTAGGGTTTAGGGTTTTAGGTTTGGGTTTTTTTAAGAGTTTAGTGTGTTTTTTGGGTTTGTCACGTTTTGGATTTTTAAGAGTTTTTTAGGCTTAGAGTTTTTAAAGATTTTTGGTGTTTTTTAGGGTTTAGTGTTTCTTAGTGTTATTTTGGGTTTAGGGTTTCTTAGGGTTTAGGGTTTGGGGTTTCTTAGGGTTTGGGTTTAGGGCTTTTGGATTTTTATGGGTTTACGGTTTAGGGTTTAAGTTTCAATGTTTTGGTTTTAGGGTTTAGGGTTTTTAAGGTTTCTTAGGTATTGGGTTTTGAGTTTTTGTTAATGATTTTAAGGGTACATTAGGTTTTCTTAATGTAGGGCTTAGTGGTTTTTAGGATTTTTAAATGGTTTTTTTAGGATTTTAAGGTTGATTGTTTTTAATGGTTTTTAGGATTTCTTATGGTTTAGGGTATTTGGGTTTCTTAGGTATAGGGATTCTGATGGTTTAGGATTTAGGATTTCTTAGGGTTTAGGTTGTAGGGTATTAGGGTTTCTTAGAGCATAGGGTTTGTAAGGGTTTAAGGTTTAGAGTTTTGTAGGGTTTAGGGTTTAATGTTTCTTGGGGTTTCTTAGGGCTTATAGTTTAGGGTTTAGGCTTTAAGGATCAGGATTTTTTAGGATTTAGCGTTAAATGTTTAAGATTTCTTAGTATTTCTTTTGGGTTTGTTAGTGTTTTTTAGGGTTAAGGTTTTCTTAGTGTTTAGGGTTTTTTATGGTTAAGGTGTAGGGTTTCTTAGGGTTTTTTAGGGTTCAGGGTTTAAGGTTTCTTAGGTTGTTTATAGGTTTTTATGATTTAGAGTGTCTTAGGGTTTTTTAAGGTTAAGGGTTTCTTAGGGTTTAGTATTTCTTATGGTTTTTTTAGGGATTTTAAGGTTTAGGGTATTTAAAGGTCTTTTACGATTTTTAGGGATTAAGCTTTTAGGTTTATTGTTTTTTTAGGGCTAGGGTTTAGGGCATACGGTTTTTTTTAGGGTTTTTAGGTTTAGGGTTTCTTTATGGTTTTTGAGGTTTTGGGGTTTTAAGTTCTTTAGGGTTATTTTTGGGATTGAGAGTTTCATAGGGTTTAGGGCTTAGGATTTTTATAGTTTAGGGTTAAGGTTTTCTTAAGTTTAAGGATTTTAAGGTTTTTTAAGGTGTAGGATTTTTAAAAATTAAGGGTTTCTTAAAGGTTAATGTTTGAGGTTTCTTAGGCTTTGTTAAGGTTTCTTAGTGTTTAGGGTTTAGGCCCTAACATTTGGGGTTTTTTAGGGTTTAGGGTTGAGGTCTTAGGCCTTAACGTTCAGAGTTTTTTTAAGAATTTTCAAATTTAGGGCTTTTAAAGATTTTTTTTGGTTTCTTAGGGTATTTTTAGGCTTAGAGTTTTGTAGGGTTTATTAGGGTTTAGGGATTTGCGTTTTAGGCTTAGTGGTTTTTAAGTGTTTTTCAGGGTTTAGAGCGTAGGAATTTCTTAGGGTTTTTTTAGGGTTTAATAGGTTTTAGGATTTTTAAAGGTTTTTTTAGGATTTTTAATGTTTAGGGTTTCTTAGGGCTTAGAGTTTAGGCCCTAAAGTTTAGGGTTAAGGGTTTAAGGTTACTTAGAATTTAGCATTTAGGGTTTCTTAGGGTTTAGGGTTTTAGGTTTAGTGTTTTTAGTTTTTAGGGTTTAGGGCTTATTATTTTTCTAGAACTTTTTAGGTTTAGGGTTTTTAAGGTTTTTATGGGTTTATGGTTTTTTAGGGTTTAGGGCTTAAGTTTTTTTTACAGTTTTTAAGGGCTTAGGGCATAGTTTTTTTTAAAGGTTTTTCTGGCATCGGAGGGTCCGTATGGGCACATGGCCAAGTTGAGGAGTGTTTGCAAGAGTTGAGTGGGTCGACCGAACTTAGACATGGATGTCATTGGGTTGAGAGTCCTCCCTCTATCATTGACCGGTGATGCTGCTGTATGGTTTACTGAGCTATCGTATAACTCAATTTACACATGGGATCAATTGAATAAAGTGTTCATCGCAAAGTACTTCCAGTGTCCAAGAAGCCGAACCACAAAGATAAACTCAACAACTTCATAGCACTACTTGGAGAGTCTGTGAGTAGTTAGTTGGACAAATTCACTGCTTTCATAAGAAGTGTTCCAAACCACTATATTGATGATGAGTCACTGAAGGAGTATTTCTATTGAGGCCAAGATGATAATGGTAAGGCTGTGGTTGATACTATTGCAGGAGGATCATATGGTGAGTGCACTTTCGAGGAGATCGCTGAGAAACTGGAGAAGATTTCCCGAAACAATAAAGCATGGAGTACTCGAAAGTCAAATACTGCAAGAAGCACTTTTGCAGTTCAATTTGCTCCTAGTCAATATGCCGATGACATTTGTGAGGAGATGGCTCAGATGAGGACAGAACTTGGGTTGGTGTTGAAGCATGTGAGCGGAGGTATCGAAAAGATAAATGTTGTGAATTATTTGACTAGAAATCCTCCACCGGTTGAGGAGTGCTACTATGAAGAGGATACTTATGCAGTGAATAATCAGATGGGGGGTTTTTGAGCCAACGCCCAAGGTTACAAATCAAATAATTGGCACCAAGGTCAAGGAAACCAAGGTCGGAACTATGGCAACTATAATCGCGAAGGTCAATATGTCCGGGATGGGAATTACAATCGCGACAACAACTACAATCGGAACAACTATGGCAACATAAACGATAGGGGTGGTCCTTATGTTCCTCCTCAAAATCGGGAATTTGGTAATAGGGAAGCTGGGGGTAGTATGCCCCAGATTGAGGATATGATGCAGAAGATGATGAAGAGGTTTGATTCGACTGATGAGAATGTAAAGGAGATGCGAAATGACTTGTCTGGTCTTGGTGAAAAAGTAGATGCCCATGCAGTGTTGATCAAGTAGCTTGAGCAGCAGATGAATCAGTTGTCTACTACAATAAACCCACGTCAGCCTGGCACACTTCCTAGCAACACCAAAAAAAATTCGAAGAATGATGGGCATTGTATGGCAGTCACCACTCGAGGGGGTAAGCAGACCATCGATCAACCTATGTCGTCTGAGTTTGAAGTTGAGGTTAGTAAAGATGACGAAAAGATTGAGGTTACTGGAGAGTACGAGAATGCTATAGAGAATGAAGTGGAGATAACCCAAAAAGTTGTTCCCATGCCTAGACCTCCACCTCCCTTCCCACAGAGGTTAGGGAAGAAGACTGAAGAAGGCAAATACCGCAGGTTTATCAGTATGTTGAAGCAGTTTTCCATCAATGTTCCGTTCATAGAAGCCTTGGAGCAAATGTCTGGGTATGCAAAGTTTATGAAAGATTTGGTGACGAAGAAAAGGGCCATGAGTTTTGA
Source organism: Solanum acaule (assembly GCA_036250505.1). Lineage (NCBI taxonomy): Eukaryota > Viridiplantae > Streptophyta > Magnoliopsida > Solanales > Solanaceae > Solanum > Solanum acaule. The sequence continues at coordinate 41,373 of JAJOOR010009433.1, forward strand.
AGATGATTGTAACGAAAAACGAACTAGTGAAACTAGAGCCTCACATGTGAGTTTGGAGTTGAGAAGTTGATGAAATGACGAGAAATGACCGTGACGTCCGGAAACTAGTCATTTGAACTAGTGAGTTGTAAGGGTCAACTTTAAATGGTCATATCTTTTAGCTCAAAATGAATTAGG
>JAJOOR010009434.1:0-44828 GCA_036250505.1 Solanum acaule
TTTTATTGAATAAATTTGAAGGCAATTCAAGTCTTTTTTATATAACTATTGTCTTGCATTTTTTAATTTTAATTTTAAACTACTAACTTTAAAATACTTAATTTAAAAATTGAAATTTGACATTTGAAATTTCAAGTTAAATTCTTTTAAAATATTTGAAATACAAATTTGAACTTCTCAAATTTGAAATTTGAAATTTGAAAACTTAAGCATTTTTTATTAGCTAAAAATATTATTGAAAACTAAATAAACTAAAAATGCTATTCAATAACATATAATTTCAATAAAAATAAATAAACATATAAAAAAAAAAATCTCACGTCCCGTCCCGCCAAACCTCGTCCCATCCTGTATATATAGTGGGACGGAATGGGACGAATTTTTATCCCCCAATCCCGGTCCCCCCCAAATCCTGGCCAAGGCGTCCCCTGTCCCGTCCCGTCCCCCTTCGTCCCGTCCCCAGTCCCCGTCCCCGTCCCCTTGCCAGCCCTATTAAAACCTAATAACCTCATTTTTCTTCCTGGTAACTCATTAATGTCTTCCCCATAATTGCAGAAAAAAAAAACTACACTTAAAACTATCAAAAACAACACAAAACTTGGAACAAAACAGCTTCAAAGCGGCACCTAACAACAACTAAATTCAACAAAAAAAAAACAACAACACCAAAACTGTAAAAATAAAATAAAATACACAACAGCAAAAAACAAGTTAAATGAGATTAAAAAAAACTGAATCAAAATTTGATAATAAACAACACCAAAATCTGTCAAAAAACGAAAATAAAATTGGTCCCAATTTACTTCACTAACATACATTATAATGAAACTTGCTGCTGATTATACTAAGTTCGAAAATGTAAGAACATTAACGAGGGAGGGAGGTGGTATTTTTATTTCTTTTGTTGGTCTTTTAGTTGGATTTGGGTCATGGCCTTGTGGACATGTGTCGGAGGAAGTTGAAAAAAATTGAAGGGTTAGATATTTGATTTTGTCCAATAGGAATATACCATGTAATAAATAACAATAATAATAATAACTAAAAAAAAGGGTTGTTAATTTTTAAGGGTAAAAATGAACCAAAAGATAAACGGAAGGGTAGTTTTAACCCAATACATGAACGAGGGGTATATTTGAACCTTTTCAAATAGTCCAAGGGTATTTTTTGCCCTTTTCCCAAAAATAAATAAACAAATAGAAAACACCAACAACAACTAAATATGAACAAAAATAAAACATTAAAGTAAATAAAGCTAAACACCTATCATAACAAGATACAGAAGATGAATAACAATCAAGGATTTTGACAAAATACGGCTGCTTCAAAAATCAAAATACCAGACGATTAAAAATGAGAAGAGAAAGAGCATAAGTATTAATCCAAACACAATAAAATTTAAAAGCTACATCTAAATGTTTACCATTATTGAAAATGAATTATGTTGGTATTTTTCGGTGTGTGATTGTTTGGCTATTGTTATTCTTGACTGTTTGCTGGAGAAAGGTGTTGTTTGGGTCGGTTGGATCTCGTGGATGAAGATTTGAACTCTTTCAGACCCATTGCGATTCTTTGGAGATGAGCTTGACAGTGTCGTAGCTATTTCATTTGGAGTGCGAAGCTTGCAGCTTCGTGGTGGTCGGAGCTCATACACCTGCAAAACAAATAAAAAATTGAAAGGGGATAGGTCTGATTTGCTGGTTGTTTATGACGTGGTTATATGTGGTTTGGGTCGGGGTTGTTGGAAAAATGGGTTGGGGTTTTGGATCTGTTGGTCGGGAAAGGGGGTCATTTGGTCGGCTGTTTCAGTGAGGTTTTGGTGATGGTGATGGGTGGGGTTTTGGTGGTGGCGGCTAAGGGAGGAAAATGGGAGAGGAAAAAATTAGGGTTTTTTTTTATTTGGAAATTGTTTCTCCCAATGTAAAAAAAATATTATCCACCACCCTTGACCTAATGAATAAGCCATTGTTTATATAGAAAAATAAAAAATTATCCACCACCACCCTTGACCTAATGAATAAGTCATTGTTTATATAGAAAATAAAAAATTACCTATAGTACAATACCATTCTTTTAAAATCGTGCGCCAAAATAACTAGCCTTTAAAAATATATGTGCATGAAATCTTATCCATATTCGAATGAATTTCTAGACTGTGTAAAATATCAAAATTAATATTAAAAAATGTAACAAATAAAATGATTATTAAAAAGTATAATGAACATAGCTAATGACATGTAAAAAAATGTAATTTATCAGAACTAATGATTTAATCGAAATGAATAAATATTTGAACGTAGTCAACTGGTTGTGACAAAAAATAATGTAATTAAAATTAACTGATAAAAAAATCCTAAATTTTGACAAATAAAGATAGTTATCGATAAACTTGTTCAAAATTATAAAAAATGTATTTTAAACTATTAAATAAATAAAACTTAAAAGTTATGAATTTTGAAAATGTTAGGCCAAAATTGGGTGTCAACAGCGTTTTAAGTTAATGAATTATAATTTCAAAACATTTATTATGTGTACTACTTAAACCTTTGTGTATTCAGTGTTTTTTAAATGTATAGTGAAAAATTCGGTAATGTTGATATGCAATTGGTCTTGACTGGAAAAATTAAGTCAAATTTTAGTATGAAAATGGTATCCATTTGGTATCCAATTAAAGTCCCACTGATTGAAAAAACATGTAATTGATATTTCAACCGAATTAGTCAACCTAAAACTAGTTAATGTTGTATCCAATTGATAAACACTTGATATCAAACTGATTTCCCACTGGAATTTTTTTTAAAAAATTAATTGAGATTTCAATCGAATTAGCCAACCTAAGACTAGTTAATGTAATTTCTAATTGGTATTAATTTGGTATCCAAATATCATTGGAAAAATAGAAAAAACAAAAAGTAATTGAGATTTCAACCAAATTAGCTAACCTAAAACTAGTTATTGTTGTATCTAATTGATATCTATTTGGTATCCAATTGGAAAAATAGAAAAACTAAGATGTAATTGAGATTTCAACCAAATTAGCCAACCTAAAACTAGTTAATATTGTATCCAATTAATATCCATCTGGAAACTTAAGTGTAACTATGTATACAGTTGTCCTATAAAAGGAATCTCAAAATATTTTAATTTTTACTATGTTTATGATGTGTTTTTCAAAACTAAGAATCCAATATAAATTTAGTAGAGCCGTCAATATGGCTAAGCCCATTGGGTCGGCCTGGCCTAACCAGTAATTTGATAGGGTTGGACTATGATTTTTGAAGCTCATTTAAGAAAAAGGCTTTTCAGCCCGGCCTGAAAAAGCCTGCCGATTTGTGGGGCTTGACAAATATGGATAGGACCAGCCCGTGGGCCAAATAAAAATTAATTAAAAAATAAAATAGAATATTAAAAATAACAAGACTCTAAACTCAAAATCAGTTTAAAGTTTGAAATATTACAATTTAAATACAAATTATGTTTATAAAATATGTATTACATAAAATAAAAATTTCCTAAAATTTCTAGGAATCACTACATAGGCTGCAGCCTATGGAATATTGTTATAGTTTTTATGTTTTATTATGATCATTGGAAAACAATTAGGTTAATGTTGACACCCAATTTTGACCGACCTTTAACCTTTTTGGGAATGCTATTCGAGTAAATACGTATTTTTAAATATATTTTGAGTTTAAAATGCTAATTGATTTTGTCTAAAGATTATATATTTAGTATGAATGCTTTATAAAAATTATTGTAAAAACTATTAAATTATTTTTAAAAGATTATTAGTAAAACTCAAAATAATTCAAATGTTTTAAAATTTTATGTAATTTTAATTAAAATATTTTATAGTATTTTAATTAGATAGCATTTCTTTAATTTCCTCTAAATCATTTAAATTCTAGCATATTTTATTCTAATTCCTTTCAATTCTAGCCTATTCAATTTCATTTTTTTATTTCAATCGTAACCACCTTTCATTTCAATTATAGCCATTCTATTTCAATTTTAGCCAATTCATTCCAATTTTCAGATTTTCAATTCTAATTAATCTCATCCGTTCATCCTTTAAATTAAATCCTGATCAAATCCTAGCCATTCATCTAAATTGATCCAATGGTCCAGATTTATTATCCCTCAACCTTCCTATTTGAAACTATCTAAGACTAGACCTTAACCTAATTTTCATATTATTTCTCCCTCTCTCAACAGATTAGCCGCCTCCCTCAACTCCCCTCTCCATTTTTTTTCTGGCGAAACTCTTCACCACCTGCTGGTGGCAGTCGTCCCTCTCTCTCTCCCTTGCCTCTTCTCCTTTCCCTCCTCTTTCCACCAGCAGCAGCAGCTCACTGCTGCTCTTTGTCTCTTCTCTTTTTTTCCCAATGAAAGCAGCAGCAACCAGACGGGCAAAGGGAAGCAGCCGGACAGCAACCCCAGCCGCTCTGAGCAGCGACCAGCCAATGGCGAGCTCCGGCGAAGCAGCTTCGAACCAGCGAGCAGTAGCTCCAGCCGGCGAGGACAACCACCAGTAGCGAGTAGCTCCGAGAAACAGCAGCAGCCAACAGCAGCTCCAGTGAGCGATGCTGGCCAGCAGCAGGCTCCGGCGAAGGAAACTCCGTTCAGTGACCAGAGGCAGCGCCGCCCATCACCTCATCTCTTCTCGCTCTTCCCGCCTCTCCTCTCTTTCGTGTCGGACATCAAAAAAAGAACCACCCCTTTTCTGCTATCAACGAAACAGCCCTTTATCCAATCCAGCATATCACCATGACCTGGCACAGAACCAATCTTCACTTTTCGACGACTTCCAAATCTGTGGCTTTGGTTAGGTGGATCAAGCCACCACTGCTCTTTGTCAAGCTTAATAGTGATGGTCGTTGTAGAGATGGTATTTGTGGAGGTGGTGGTGTTGTCAGAGATAGTATGTGTGTTCTTATTATGGGTTACTCCATTCCCTTGGGTGGTAGCCATCTAGCAGTATTTTCTATTTTTTGACTTACTTCTTTCTCTTTCTGTTTTTGGGGTTTTTTCCTGTGATGTGTACCTCTGTCTTTGAGGTAAGGGGCACTCCTAGCATAGATTACCATTCTAACCTGTCTTTGCTGGTAGATAGATGCGCTAAATTAGTTACCTGAATTAAAGAGGACTCTGCGACGAATACCTCGTAATGCTGCATCTCTTTCGAGACCGGGACCTTTTATCATGACTTCTGCTCGTTGCATACCTTGATCCACTACTGTACAGATAGCGTTTGCTGCTGCGGTTTGGTCTTTTTTATTTTTACGAAATGCGAGCTGTCTAGGCACAAAGCCAAACAAGCCTAGATTAAGTCCAGTTTTTGCCCCTTTTTTTCTATTTTAGCCTACCTCATTGATTAAGAATTAAGAGACGCAGAAGCAACATTGAACTCTGTTGAAATTAAAGTTTCAGACGGATCTATTCAGATCCGTCCAGGTTCATCTTTATTTAATTATTGCCCATCTTCTAACAAATTTTTGTTCTTGTGATTTTATGTTTGCTACATTGTGATAGTCAATAGTTACTGCAAAGGTGGGGCTCAAACATGAAATATTGGTGATCTTTTCCAATATAGTGGATTGCTCTCTTTAACAATATGCTAATATCTAATGTTGGTTGTTTGAGATGTTTCCGTTGAGATTTACTTCGTCATAATGATGATGGAATTGCTAATTTCCGACTGCTTGTGATAGTTGCTTCTCCTAATTGATTCTAATATTTGCTTCCCTTAAAATTCAAGATTGTCCTTTTGCTGATAATATTTTCCACTTTGCCTAAATTGCTTGAATTGATGTTCTAATATCTATTAAACTTGTTGCATGCAATATGGATTGGTAATTGGTGGTAATCTATGACTTGACCATTCATTGAGTTATTGTGAATAAGTTTATTGAGCTAATGACTGTCTAATTGATTCCTTTACCTTTTTTATTTATATTTTGTTTAAGCAATCGGGCTGTATGAATATTCCTTTCCTTCCCTTAATTTAGCGATTATTGTTAAGTAATCGTTTGCCCGTTAAATGAGTTGATGGATCTTTATTTGTTTGTTTATGGTTGCCTTAATTGGTGAATATTTGACTCAATTGATTATTGCCTTCCTTATATATGCTAACCGGTTCTCGTACTATTTGTAACTTTGCCATATTTAGTTGCTCATTATTTGGAAAATAATTTTTAAATAAGTCTGATTGGCTTTCCTTTGAAATAAGGAAAATGGTATATTGTTTGATTCCTTAAAATATTGAATTCCCTTATATATGCCCCTCTTCTAATATATAAATAGTACCCCTTCCTTCATTATTCACACTCTCACATCGAGAGACTTGACACATACTTACTTGCTTTAAGAATAAAATTTATAGCTACTCATAAAAAGAAAATAAGAACTCTAGTAAAGCTTTGGATCTCTCTTTGTCTCTTATTGTTGTGTTGCTGTTTTGGATCTGACATTTTCATTCAAATAACTTCATTGCTGATATTTAATTTTGCATAACTGGTTAGTATCCTTTCACTTGTTTCATTTTTATCTTTAGCATTGTTTGCATTGTTGTGTGTTTAGTTGAATACAAGGACGCATTCGATTTAGTTATTCGTTCTTCTCTCTGTGTGTGTAATAATATATCTATTGATTATTCTTCATTCGTTTCGAATCTTATGTGTGTTGCCTATATATAAAGTGATAGATTGCTATGAATATGAGGTATTATGATTATCTTTGTCACTATAGGTATCTGCTACACTACTCCCTTTTAGCAGGTTTTGAACTTGAAGTTCAAGACACATGAAGAGTTCGCCCGGATCGGAATACATTTGGACGGAGCCTTGTTTTACTTTATTTTGATGTTTGTCTTTCTATTAGTGCTGATTTTATAGGATTTTGTAATATTGTTGTATAACTCTAACTCTATTATATGAAATAATTGGGGATCGTATAAGGGGGGAAGGGAATACGTGCTAATTGTTCGCTTAGCTTTATTTTATTATACGTGTGTGTGCTATAGATAATATGCATGTATACTAGTATATCGGAATCTGTTAAATAAGTGGCCTAAAATCAACCATTTGCTTATGTATAACTTGTATTATCTTAAAATCGATTGATTTGTAATAAATGATCTTTAAGAATGTTGCATAATTTTATTTTTATTTTGAATAAATGTTAGATACTATTTAAGTTAAAAAGAGTTTGATAACCTTTGGTATGTTGGTAACCTAGATTCCTAAGCATCTTATATGTTAATAATTTGTTTAGGCATGCTAATAAAATTTAAAAGGAATAAAATCTGAACTTTTAAGTGTTGATCTGCCCTAATTGTTATTTGTTAATGTGAACTTTATTAATAAATGTCAGCATGCTTACCTAGAAATCATGCCTATAAGACAAACGAATAAAATTGATGATGTTAACTAATTAGTTTGAGTAATTCCTGCATGTTCAATAACTCAAGCTGGTCAATTAATAAATTAAATTCTAATTAATCTATTAATAATATTTTTTTTCAGCATGTTTTGTCACTTAGATAACTTGTCTATATGATCTTAACATTCTAGCATGATGAATTCGTATCTCTGATAATTTTCAGTATTTTAAAGAACTGAAACAAACCTGCTATGAATAATTTTTGCACATGTTAATAATTTCTGCATCTGTAACTTATTTTTGCCACCCAAAAATAAAAAAATAAAAACTAACTAACTATTTCCAGCATGCTAGAACTGCTTAAAACTAATCTGCCAATCAAATGGCTGAAATAGTTATTCTCTGCATTATAATTAATTGTTTTGACACTTGAAATCAGCTACTGATTAATTTCTGCATTTAAAATTGTCTGTTATTTAAAATAAAAATCGGCATTAATAATCTGATCAATTATTGCTCTAAAAATTTTATGCCATGCATCTGTGATAATTTTCTTCCGCTTTTAAAATTAGTTTATGACTGCAATTAATTATTTTCTGCATGTGTAATAATATTTCTGCCATCTAAAATCAGTTAAATAACTATCTGCATGCTAAAACTGTCTATTAATAATTCTGCTTGTTCAATTTGTTACTGTCGTTATGCTACTTGTTTATATGCACACACTCAAGCATGAGACCTTTCATAATTATGTGTGTTTGTCAACATGTTTAATAAAACCTAGAGGTCAATTTGAGACTTTAAATGTTAAATGAACGTCTAAATTGTTTGATTTGGTGTCTAGGTGGGCCTATTAGGAGTTTGTTTCAGTCTAAATCCACCTTAATAGTAGTCCAATGCCTCTTGGATCTTAAGCGAGGACGTTAGACACCTTTTAGAGTCGTTACGCATGCGGTGGTGGGGTAGGGGTAGTTTGGGCCCTACCGAGATGATGACATCGACTCGATCTTAATGACAAATCATGGTTTTGTCTGTCCCTACAAGAAGCCGACCGAAATAAAGAAAGTCGAGTGCTGATCCGTAAAATCCTTCAGTGTCTCCCATTACTTGTTTCATAGTCATATATTTGGGATAGTTTAATTAAATAAAAAATGATATTTGCTTATATACTTGTCTACTTTCTATCTTCTCGCTATTTCTTTTAAATTTTATTTGTGTTAATTATTTAGTATTATGCCATCACTTAGCTCTGCATGCTTAATTAATTAAAATAACTGAAGTAATCTTAATTGTTTGATGGTAATAATCATCTAGTTATCATGCTAATTAAATAAAATAATAAATGAAGTCACTTTAATTGCTACTTGTAATCCCCACATATATTGCATGAGATACGATCGGGACCTACATTTGTGGACCTCGAGGGATGCCTAACACCTTCCCCTCGAGGTAATTTGAACCCTTACCCTAATCTCTGATTCATTGACCTTAGTTAGAAATAACTGGGTTAGATAGGTGCCCTAACGTGCCTTAATTCGTTAGGTGGCGACTCTTTATTCTCAAAGCCCAAAAGAGTTGTTAGGTCGTGCACCCAAAACCTGTTTTTGTGAAAAACAAAGCGCGACAAAATGACGACTCTACTGGGGACTTTAGGTTCTAACCATTACGTGTTTTATGCTTATTTGGGGTTTACTTGGTTATTTCATTGTTTGTTTGATTTTTAGCATGTTGAGTTGTTATTAAATTTCCATGTTTATTTGTTTCTTTATTTATTGCGTGTTTTCCATGTTCCACCCCTTTCCCTCTTTCTTATTTGTTTATTTTCATGTTTCGCCCTTTCCCTTTTCCTTTTATGTGATTACTTTCATGTTTAATCCCATACATCTTTCCTCATTTGTTGGATTATTTACATGTTTATATGCTTATTTCTATTTATTTATGTATTTATTTATTTATTTATTTACTGCTTTACTTAAAACTGTCTATATGTTACCGTTTTCAACCTAAATGCTAAATGTTACCGCTTTGATAAACTGACATTCCGCTCATACTTCCCCCAATTGGGACCCTCTTCCTTTTTTTTTCTTTGTTACCGTGATGTTGTGCCTTTGCAGCTCTCACAACTACTCCACTTCTCTTCAAACACCCAATTATAGAGAGTCGGCATATGCATGGACGGAACGGATAGTTTTACTACCGGGAAACCACGAGCCTTCTCGCATAGAATCCCTTTCAAGTCCGTGTCAAACCAACTCTTAGAAATCCTACCTAGGTCATACATGATGCATAAACCCTAGGTGGTTTGGCTTTGGTGTCAATCCACATAATTAGTAGCCACCTTATTGTCTAAAGGGCCTCAACACCCTTTAGACAAATTGCATATTTATGTGTCAATGTGGTTATAATAATTAAATCAAGCCAAATTTGCCAACATGGCGTTTAGATTTTTGTTTGTTGTTTGTTTGCAGAGTCATGACCTATCCCCATTTTCCAAACACGCAAATGGTGGTCAAAGTGAATCCTACCTTGAAATTTTGGTGGAAGGATATTGAGAGAAATCGAGGGCTGGAGGCAAAGGAACTGTTAGGTGGCCTTACTACTTTAATCTCCGTCGAGTCAGACCGTCACTTGATCAAGGCACTGTTGAAGTTTTAGGATTCTGAGAGACTAATGTTGAAATTTAGGGATTTTGAACTAACCCCGATGATTGAAGAGATTGGTGGGTTTCTTGACCTTTCTTACAAAGAACGTGAAATGATCGTACCACACAAGCCAACACCGAGGTCCTTCTTGAAGCAAATGGGCATGCATAATAATCCGAGTTTACTTTGTTTGAAAGAAGGATGGATTTCTTTGGAATTTCTATACTGACGTTTTGTAGACGAGGAAGGTCATAAAAACTTTCACAGAGAATTTGCTTGCTCACCTGCGAAATGGGAAATATACCGTCTTAATGCTTTCGTTGTTGCACTGTTAGGCTCATTAGTTTTCCCTAGGGAAGGAGGGAAAATACACACTAGCCTAAGTTATGTGGTCCGTATGATGGCTCGAGGTGGGAAAACCATAGTTCCCATGATACTGACAGAAATTCTAAGATCATTGACTAGGTGCACCAAAGGCAAAATATACTTCGAGGGGTGCAATTTTCTATTGCAACTATGGGCAGCTGAGCATTTCTACAAGAAAGATAATTTGGTAGACATTTTGAGAGGGGGTGTGAGGACTAACATTATTAATCATCCTACAAGGATGAAACACTTTTCTTCCCCCGTAGGAACGGAGGACTGGTTTGTGTACTTAAGAGAGCGTTCTGCCAATAAAATTCAATGGAAGTATTATTGGTTGAACCCTCATCGTGTCATTATAAGGGGTAATGAGCTCTACTTTATCGAGCTTATTGGTTTAAATGGCGTGCAACCATACACACCACTCCGAGTCTTCCGACAGTTTGGACAAATCCAAATGATACCTCTGCGATCTCATATGGGCCACTATGGGTATGACTTTGGGCCAGAAATACCACGAGTGGACACTATTCTGTGAAGATGGGAAAGAGTGGTGACTATTGATGTTCGAGAGCATAGACCATTCTGCACACCGGAGTATTATGTGTGGCTTTCGAAAGAGGCAGATCATGCATATTTGAGCGAAGAAGGCATTCCAGGTTTTGGTGATGAAAGGGAAAGAAGATGGGCTCGCAACCTCCTCAACAATAATTATGATATCACTCCAGAAATGAGGCAGCAGATTGTGCCTAATATTGGAGACCAGCATTGACCCTTTTTCTTTTTAGGATTTCTATTTCCCCATGTTATCCCTAGCCCTTTAGTTTATTTCTAGTTTTGTTTTAGTCTGATGTAATAAATTGAAATTATTCAATATATGAAGATCATTTTTTTTTTCTGTAACTCTAAACTCATATTGGAAAATAAGGCTTGAATTAATCATTATGCATCACTTATATGTCGTCTTAGGCCTACCTCTAGCTCAACGAGGTCCCTTGCATCTAGGACGCTTATTTCAAATAATGTGCTATTATTATTATTATCTGCTCTAATCCCCTAACACTGTTTTCTATTGATTCCATTGTTTTTCTCATTCCTAAGGTTGATCTGTCCTTTATTCTGGCACATACACGATCAAAAGGGACCCCCCCCTTCTCCTCCTCTTCAAAGAACAGACCACAGAGATAAGGGTAAAATGGTTGACAACAACAAAGCAACGAAAGGGCAGAAAATTCTGAGGGAGGGCAACTTCCAAGTGACCTCGTCCTTAGACTTGAGTGCAAGATTTTAGAGTTGAAAGAAGAAGTAGCGCATATGCGTAATTTGTCCAAGTTGTCTATTTCTTTCAGAACCCAATTTGGTGAAAATATAGACAATCCTCCTCACTCTAACCAAACAGCCATGCCAAACAATCCTTCAACCAATGTATCCCGACTTGAACCCACTCATCCAAATATCTTCCCACCACTTCATACCCAAAATACCCAAATTCCCTTTTACCACTACCACCAACAAACTAAGCCAACCATTCCAGAACCAATTCCAAATGCAAACCCTTCATATAGCCCTAGAAATAACAACCTCAATCCCATATATGTGGAAACCGCTCCTGTGACTCATAACTACAATGAATCAAAGTCCTCCCAAAAGGACATTCTGATAAAAGCCCTAACCGAAATATTAGATAACTTGGCTAGCAGGGTGCAACATATGGAAAGAAGCAAGAGGTTGGGAGGACTAAGCTACGAGGATTTATGTATGCACCCCTACGTAGAACTGCCTGAAGGATACAAACTTCCAAAGTTTGAAATGTTTAATGGCATTGGAGATCCCAAAGCCCACCTGCGAATGTACTGTGACAAGCTTGTAGGGGTGGGAAGAGATGAGAAGATACTCATGAAGTTGTTTATGGGGAGTCTCACTGTGGAGGCTCTATCATGGTATATTGAACAAGACCCTCGAAAATGGATTGAGTAGGTAGACATGACGACAAACTTCATGAACAGGTTTGGATTTTATGTAGAAAATGCACTTGACTGGTTCTACATACAAAACCTGAGGAAAAAGCCCAGTGAATCTTTCAGGGATTACGCCATAAGATAAAGGTCTGAGGCAGCCAGGGCCAGACCTCCCATGGAAGAATCTCAGATGAAAGACTACTTCATCCGTGCCTAAGAGCCACAATATTATGACAGGGTGATGCTTGTAGCTGAGAAGAGTTCGCTGAAATTATCAAACTAGGTGAAAAGATTGAAGAGAGCATAAAAAATGGGACTATCATCAATCTGGAGGCCCTACAAGCCACCAACAAAGCTCTGCAATCCGGTGGAATGGCAGAGAATAGGAAGAAAACAGGTTCAGTAATGATGGCTCATGGAACCAAAACCCCTTATAAATACCAAGCAACAACCCCACCTCCATCTCCATATCCTCAAACTCCATATTCTTCAGCTCCACCACCTATATCTCCAAATTCCATGCCAGTATATTACCAAAATGCTCCTCCTCAATATCAACAAACTTCATATCCCATCTATAATGCCCAGCCAACATACTTCCAAACTCCACCCCCCACTCAAACACCGAACTACCGAAATAGACCTCCATATGAAAGAAGATCTGCAAAAAACTATACCCCTCTAGCTGAGCCTATAGCCCAGCTATATGAGAGACTGAATGAGGCTGGTTATGTCACCCTAGTTCCTGCATTACCTGTGGATGTCCGTGCAAAATGGTATGACCCTAACAAGGTTTGTGCCTACCATTTTGGGATGAAAGGTCACACTACCGAAGTTTGCAGAGCCCTGAAAGATAAGGTTCAAATGCTGATTGATACTAAGGCTATCCAGCTCAAGGATCCATCACCAAATGTTGCAAACAACCCTCTGCCTAACCATCAGGTCAACATGGTAAAAGTTGATGATACCTCTGATTGGGAGAAATCCATTTGGGTCTTTGAGCCAGAAGAAGCAGTGACTGCTACCGCCCAGACTCCAATGGTAGTGCAAAGGCGTGCTCCGTTTGGGGGTTGCCATGCCCAAACCCCCATTTAGCGTCCTCAGAGCTCCTCCTTCTCCCCAATTTGATACCCATGCTGTCCCATGGGATTATGGAAAGGGAAAGGTGAAAGTGGAAGAAGCAGACACTGCAGCAGAAGTGACTAGATCCGGAAGAATTTACAGTTCTGAAAATTTGGTTCAGGTTAGCTCCAGCAAATCCAAGGCATCAATTGTAGAGTTTGAAGATCATGGTATCTGCAAGAAGGTGCAAGCTAAAGAGTACTCTATTATTGAGCAATTAAGTAAAACCCCGTCCCAAATATCAATCTTATCATTGCTGCAATCTTCCGAAACTCATCGAAACGCTCTATTGAAGGTCCTGGGTGAAGCCTATGTCCCATCTAGCATCACTCATGGAGAGGTAGCCCAAATGGTCGGGCAGGTTTTTGAGGCATATCGAATATCTTTTCACGAAGATGAGTTACCAATTGAAGGAACAACCCACAATAAGGCTTTGTACATTTCAACTCAATATCAGGACAAGATTATCACCAAAGCTTTGGTCGATTCTGGTTCTGGTTTGAATATTTGCCCTCTGAGCACGTTGACAAGGTTGGGCGTGGATAGTGCAAAGATCCAAACCTGGAAGATGAATGTGAGAGCTTTTGATGGCTCTCAGAGGGGTACTATTAGGGAAATAACCTTGGACATGCTTATCGGTCCTGCTACTTTCCCAATAGCTTTCTAGGTCTTGGACATTCCATCATCATACAACATATTGCTGGGTCGTCCTTGGATTCATATGGCTGGAGCGGTTCCCTCTACTCTTCATCAATGCTTGAAGTTTGAATGGGATCATGAAGAAGTTATAGTCCGTGGGGAAAGAGGTCATCCTGTATATGCGATAGAAGGAAGGGGTCATCTAGACGGTGAGATGTACCATACAGTTGAGCTTGTTGGCAACATTGAAGTACAACCGTGGTTCAGTCAGAAGATCATAGATATGATGGCCTGGTTTGGTTTCGAGCTCGGGAAAGGTTTGGGAGCTAATTTGCAAGGAATAGTTGAACCTATACAACCTGTTCGTAACTCAACCACTTTTGGCCTGGAATATAAATATACTACTGATGAGTGGCTTGATTAGAAACCACCTAGAGATGGGTACTACTACCCATTGAAGAAATCGATACCACCGTTGCACCAATTATTCCGATCAGCAGGTTTCATGGGAGGTGTCATTGATGAGCTTCTGGAAGACATGAAGGGTTTATCTCTGACCAAAGAGGAAGGAAAGGGTTACAATGCCATGATCAACGAGGAGTTGAAAGGGGACCCTAGAAGAAGCAATGAAGCGAAGATCAGCATCAGCATTTGGACCTCAACTCCATCCAGACCTCGTCGGGAATCTGGGTAGCTTTGGAAGAAGTTTTCTATCAAATTTTTAATAAACAGTTTTTAAATTCCAGTTCTCTGTTATTGTTTTCAAATGCTAGTTTTATGAAACTCTTGAGTTTTAATAAATAAAGTTATTTTTCCCATCTATTTAATATCCTATATTTATTTGTGTGTTATTCTTTCTTCCAGCAAAATATGTTATAAAAATGTTGAATCTGAGACTATGGCTTATAATGAGACTGCATAGCTTAACATTAATGACTTAGAAGAAGTCGAGGAAAATGAGGTCCCTGAAGAGCTAATCAGAAAGGTTGAGGATTTCAAAAAATAGCCCAATCCAAACTTAGTGGAAACAGAGGTGGTAAATCTGGGAAATTCAGAAGTGGCACAAGAAACTCGAGTAAGAATCCATATGACGGAAGATGATAAGAAAGAGTATACTGAGTGTCTCATGGAAAATAAGGATATCTACGCCTGGTCCTATGCAGACATGACAGGGCTAAGCACTTCAATCGTAGCTCATCGATTGCCCACTGATCCAGCATGTCCTCATGTGAAGTAGAAATTGAGAAAATACAAGCTTGAATTGAGTTTGAAAATCAAAGAAGAAATATCAAAGCAATTAGACGCTAGAATCCTTCAAGTGACGGAGTACCCAACCTGGCTTGCAAATGTCGTTCCAGTGCCAAAGAAAGATGGAAAGGTTAGAGTTTGTGTGGATTATCGGGATCTCAACAAAGCTAGTCCCAAGGATAATTTTCCATTGCCCAACATACACATCCTGATTGACAATTGTGCTAAGCATGAAACACAATTATTCGTGGATTGCTTCGCCGGTTATCATCAAATTGAGATGCACAAAGACGATGCTGAGAAGACTACTTTCATCACACCTTGGGGTGTTTACAACTACAAGGTAATGCCTTTCGGGTTAAAGAATATTGGGGCTACATACATGAGGACAATGACCACCCTGTTTCACGACATGATCCACAAGGAAATTGAAGTTTATGTCGATGATGTCATCATCAAATCAAAGAAGGGTTCAAATCATCTAGATGATCTGAGAAAGTTCTTTGCCAGACTACACAAGTATAACTTGAAGTTGAATCCTGCAAAATGTGTCTTTGGGGTTCCTGCTGGAAAGCTTCTGGGTTTCATTGTCAGTCGCCGGGGTATAGAATTGGATCCATTGAAAATCAAAGCCATTCGTGATCTACCTCTGCCGAAGAGTAAGAAGGATGTAATGAGTTTCCTGGGATGACTAAATTACATCAGTCGTTTCATAGCTCAGTCTACTGTTATTTGCGAGCCTATTTTCAAGTTGTTGAAGAAGGATGCTGCGGTGAAATGGATAGACGAATGTCAACAAGCATTTGACAAAATCAAAGTTACTTGTCCAATCCTTCTGTGTTGGTTCCACCAGAATCTGGTAGACCATTGTTATTGTACATATCAGTGCTAGATAATGTTTTTAGCTGCATTTTGAGGCAACATGATGAGACTGGAAAAAAGGAGCAGGCTATATATTACATGAGCAAGAAATTTACATCCTATGAGGTTCGATACCCTCTATTAGAGCGTACCTGTTGTCCTCTAACTTGGGTCGCCCAGAAGCTGTGACACTATCTCTCATCCACACTACTTATCTGATTTCAAGGATGGATCCTCTGAAGTATATCTTTCAAAAGCCCATGCCTACAGGTAAACTGGCTAAATGGCAGATATTACTAAGCGAATTCAACATAGTGTTACACAAAAGGCAGTAAAGGCACAGGCATTAACAGATCATATGGCGGAGAACCCTGTAGATGATGATTATATACCGTTGAAGACTTACTTCCCAGATGAGGAAGTAGCTTTCGTAGGGGAAGACATTTCTGAAGAATATGATGGTTGGATGATGTTCTTTGATGGAGCTAAGAATTTGAGTGGATCCGGCATCAGAGCTGTTTTGATCTCACCAACTAGGCAACATTATTCGGTATCAGCCAAACTCAGGTTCCTTTGCTCAAATAATATGGCTGAATATGAAGCCTGCATATTGGGGCTCCGACGTGCTATCGACTTGGATGTCCAGGAAATGCTGATAATGGGAGATTCAGACCTACTGATTCATCAGGTTCGAGATGAATGGGCTACAAAGAATCGGAAATTGTTACCATACTTAGAGTGCGTGCATAGGTTGTGCAAAAAGTTCATCAAGGCAGAATTCAAACATGTGCCAAGGATCTAGAATGAATTCGCAGATGCCTTAGCCACTTTGTCTTCCATGATTCAACATCCTGATCATAATTACATTGATCTTATTTACATCCACATATATGAGCAACCAGCATATTGTTTTCATGTTGAGGAAGAGCCTGATGGAAAGCCTTGGTACGATGACATTCTAGGATATTTGAAGAGCGGGGAGTATACAGAGGATGCAACAAGTGTACAAAAGCGTACAATTCGGAGCTTAGCGAACCAATTCTTTCTAAGTGGAGAAATCATTTATAGGAGGACTCCCGATTTGGGGTTGTTGAGGTGCGTCGAAGCTGGAGAAGCTAGCATATTGATTTAAGATATACATGCAGGAACATGTGGTCCTCACATGAATGGTTTTACATTGGCAAAGAAGATCCTGAGATCGGGATATTTCTGGCTAACTATGGAGACAGATTGTATCCGCTATGTGCAAAAATGTCACCAATGTCAGACTCATACAGATATGATTCGAGTTCCTCCCAACGAACTCCATGTTACTAGTTCACCTTGGCCCTTTGTAGCTTAGGGCATGGACGTTATTGGTCCAATCGAGCCAGTATCATCCAATGGACATAGATTCGTTTTTGGTTGCAATCGACTACTTCACCAAATGGGTCGAAGCCACCTCTCACAAATCAGTGACAAAGAAGGTTGTTGATGACTTTGTCAAAAATAACATCATCTGTAGGTTTGGGATTCCAAAGTCAATCATCACTGATAACGGAACCAACCTAAATAGTGATTTGATGAGATCATTGTGTGAGAAGTTCAAGATCAGTCATCAAAATTCTACAGCGTATAGGCCACAAATGAATGGAGCGTCGAGGCTGCAAATAAGAACATTAAGAGGATATTACGCAAGATGATCGACAATCACAAACACTGGCATGAAAAGCTACCATTTGCATTATTGGGATATCGTACCACCATTAGAACTTCTACTGGGGCTACACCTTATTTTCTAGTATATGGTAATGAAGATGTGATACCTGCTGAAGTAGAGATACCATCTCTAAGGATTATTCAGGAAGCAGAGCTGAATGATGCTAAATGGATACAAGTTTGGGCGGAGAATCTGGCGTTAATAGATGGAAGAAGAATTAACGCCATTTGTCATGGTCAACTCTATCAAAATAAAATGGCCAGAGCTTTCAACAAGAAGGTTAGACCCAGACATTTCTCACCGGGGCAACTGGTTTTGAAACGGATTTTTCCAAATCAAGATGAAGCAAGGAGTAAATTCTCACCGAACTGGCAAGGCCCATACATAGTCTCTCGGGTATTGACAGGCAGAGCCCTCATACTTGCAGAAATGGATGGAGAAGTTTGGCCCAAACCTATCAACTCAGATGTTGTGAAGAGATACTACATCTAAGTTTGTTTCATGCTCTTTTACTCTGAATTGGAACTACGTCAGACTGATTCCCGTTTAAGAGGGGATACGTAGGCGCTCCTATGGAGTTCGGTCTTATCATAATAAAAATTTCATTTTCCCCTTTGACTGTGTAACTGGGGTAGAATTTTTTAAAGGGTCTTAAAAATTCCATCAGAGGGACATTTTTCTTGCAAATCAATACCGGGGCAGAATTTTTGAGAGGAACTCAAAAATTCCTTCAAACGATCATTTTTTCTGCACAAATCAAGACTGGGGAAGAATTTTTGAGAGGGTCTCAAAAATTCACATCAATCAAGCTACAATCTTCAATAAAGATCAAAACAACAGATTTGCTACTGAGTTAGATATTGTAAAGTCTCAAACTATGCCATGGTCAAGAATTCAACATTACTTTTACAAATTAATATTTTCAAAATCTTTTCAAAAACTCTCTCTCCTTCTATTTTCTTCAAAGCGAATGCCCGCAAAGGTCTGGATGGCGAGTCAAAGGGAGCACATCGATCGGAGCAGATCAACCGCCCCCATTTTTAAACTCACAATTTTTCTTTGAACACAGGAAATACAGGTACATACACAAGAAGCAGCTTCAACATCGCTTGAAGGATAAGCTACATTACTTTAAGCCCAAACCGCCAATCAAATAGCACATTGTCCTTCCGGACAGAGTGTCAAGCTACAATACTCAAAACTCAAGTCACCAGTCAAATGACACACTATCATTTCGATAGGAAGAAGCATCAAGCTACTATATATTGATCCCGACAATTAACATTCCAATTGCACCTACTCCTTACAATAGGACGATGGGTCAAAGCTACAATATTCCGAACTCGAAATTCGTCAACAAATGACACTCAATCCTTCCAGAAAGTGAAAGTTTATGCCCTTAAACAACTATCACTTGTGCCCGAGAATTGCATTGTGCCCGATATTGCATTTGAGCCCGATATTGTATGTGCCCGAAGATTGCATTGTGTCTGATATTGCATGAGCCCGAGAATTGCATTGCGCCCGATATTGCATGTGCTCGAAGATTGCATTGTGCCCGATATTGCATGTGCCCAAAAATCTCATTGTGCCCGATATTTCATGAGCCCGAAGATTGCATTGTGCCCGATATTGCATGTGCCCGAAGAACGCATTGTGCCCGAGATTGCATTTGAGCCCGAAGATTGCATTGTGTCGGATATTGCATGAGCCCAAGAATTGCATTGCGCCCGATATTGCATACGTCCGAGGATTGCATTGTGCTCGTTATTGCATGAACCCGAGGATTGCATTGTGCCCGATATTGCATTGTGTCCGATATTGCATGTGCCCAAAGATTACATTGTGCCCGATATTGCATGAGCCCGATAATTGCATTGTGCCCAAAGATTGCATATGCCCGAATAAATTCAAATCAAGCCGCAAGTATCAATAGATGCCCGAATTACAGATATGCTTTCTTTACTCATTACTTATGTTCTTGAGGCGTCATGGTCTAAAGGCATCATTTTCATGGCCTGCGGACATCATATCATGGCCTAAGGATTTAATTTTTGTTTATCATGATCCAAAGGTGTCATAGTCTAAAGACATCATTTTTGATGGCCCGCAGACAACATTTACATGACCTGAGGATATAATTTTTTGCGAATCATGGCCCTAGACATCATAGTCTAAGACATCATTTTCATGGTCTTAAGGCAAACATCATGGTCGATGTGGGAAATGGCATCATGTTTACTTTTATCGTTTGTTTGATATATTTGCTCTAATATTATTACAAGCTACAGATTTGCAGAGACTAACATTTTGCAGATAAGACATTTTCACCTCTCGGCTACAATTATCGTGCTTACATCTATCGCAACGAAGGCCCTATCAATTTCTTTGCTACTCATATTACTATTTTTCATTTAACCCTTGGCTACTCATTTTACCATTTCTCATCAGATTCTGCACTCTTAAACTAGAAATCGCTATGTCATGCTCTTCTCGCTACTCTAATCCCATCCATTTAAGCCAATATCGTTCTCGTTCGAATACCGTACCGCTCTTTCAATTCTTAGGAGTTTCGTCCGCTCCTGAGTCTAGAAATACACACGACCTGATTATCGTATAACCAGAGATATGTAGGCGACTTAATACCAAAGTCTCAATCGTACCCCTTCCAACCTTATATCATTTCAATTGATCCCACTGACATCTCTCATCGGTCGAACAAAATCGGCTACTAAGTCAATGTTGGTTACCCGACAATTCATCCTTCATTCTCAAGCAACCAAGGGGCAGCTGTTGACACTCAATTTTGACCGACCTTCAACCTTTTTGGGAATGCTATTCGAGTAAATACGTATTTTTAAATATATTTCGAGTTTAAAATACTAATCGATTTTGTCTAAAGATTATATATTTAGTATGCATGCCTTATAAAAATTATTGTAAATACTATTAAATTATTTTTAAAAGATTATTAGTAAAACTCAAAATAATTCAAATGTTTTAAAATTTATGTAATTTTAATTATAATATTTTATAGTATTTTAATTGGATAGCATTTCTTTAATTTCCTCTAAATAATTTGAATTCTAGCATATTTTATTCTAATTCCTTTCAATTCTAGCCTATTCAATTTCATTTTTTTATTTCAATCGTAACCACCTTTCATTTCAATTATAGCCATTCTATTTCAATTTTAGCCAATTCATTCCAATTTTCAAATTTTCAATTTCTAATTAATCTCATCTGTTCATCCTTTAAATTAAATCCTGATCGAATCCTAGCCATTCATTTAAATTGATCCAACGGTCCAAATTTATTATCCCTCAACCTTCCTATTTGAAACTATCTAAGACCAAACCTTAACCTAATTCTCATATTCTTTCTCCCTCTCTCAACAGATTAGCCGCCTCCCTTAGCTCTCCTCTCCATTTTTTTTCTGGTGAAACTCATCACCACCTGTTGATGGCAGCCGTCCCTCTCTCTCCCTCGCCTCTTCTCCTTTACCTCCTCTCTCCACCAGCAGCAGCAACAACTCGCTGCTGCTCTTCGTCTCTTCTCTTCTTTTTACAGCGAAGACAACAGCAACCAGCCGGGCAAAGGGAAGCAATCAGACAGCAATCCCAGCCGCTCCAAGTAGCGACCAACCAATGGCGAGCTCCGGTGAAGCAGCTCCGAACCAGCGAGAAGCAACTCCAGCTGGCGAGGACAGCCACCAGTAGTGAGCAGCTCCAGTGAGCGATGCTAGCCAGCAGCAGGCTCCGGCGAAGGAAACTCCGTTCAGCGACCAGAGGCAGCGCCGCCCATCGCCTCCTCTCTTCTCGCTCTGCCCGCCTCTCCTCTCTTTCGTGTCGGACATCAAAAAATCAGCAGCAACATTGAACTCCGTTGAAATTAAAGTTTGAAACGGATTTATTCAGATCCGTCCAGGTTCATCTTTATTTAATTATTGCCCATCTTCTAACAAATTTTTGTTCTTGTGATTTTATGTTTGCTACATTGTGATAGTCAATAGTTACTGCAAAGGTGGGGCTCAAACATGAAATATTGGTGATCTTTTCCAATATAGTGGATTGCTCTCTTTAACAATATGCTAATATCTAATGTTGGTTGTTTGAGATGTTTCCGTTGAGATTTACTTCGTCATAATGATGATGGAATTGCTAATTTCCGACTGCTTGTGATAGTTGCTTCTCCTAATTGATCCTAATATTTGCTTCCTTTAAAATTCAAGATTGTCCTTTTGCTGATAATATTTTCCACTTTGCCTAAATTGCTTGAATTGATGTTCTAATATTTGTTAAATTTGTTGCATGCAATATGGATTGGTAATTGGTGGTAATCTATAACTTGACCATTCATTGAGTTATTGTGAATAAGTTTATTGAGCTAATGACTGTCTAATTGATTCCTTTACCTTTGTTATTTATATTTTGTTTAAGCAATCGTGTTGTTTGAATATTCCTTTCCTTCCCTTAATTTAGCGATTATTGTTAAGTAACTGTTTACCCCCTTAAATGAGTTGACGGATCTTTATTTGTTTGTTTATGGTTGCCTTAATTGGTGAATATTTGACTCAATTGATTATTACCTTCCTTATACATGCTAATCGATTCTCGTACTATTTGTAACTTTGCCATATTTAGTGCTCATTATTTGGAAAATAATTTTTAAATAAGTCTGATTGGCTTTCCTTTGAAATAAGGAAAATGGTATATTGTTTGATTCCTTAAAATATTTAATTCCCTTATATATGCCACTCTTCTAATATATAAATAGGACCCCTCCCTTCATTATTCACACTCTCACATCGAGAGACTTGACACATACTTACTTGCTTTAAGAATAAAATTTATAGCTACTCATAAAAAGAAAATAAGAACTCTAGTAAAGCTTTGGATCTCTCTTTGTCTCTTATTGCTGTGTTGCTGTTTTGGATCTGACATTTCCATTCAACTTCATTGCTGATATTTAATTTTGCATAACTGGTTAGTATCCTTTCACTTGTTTAATTTTTATCTTTAGCATTGTTTGCATTGTTGTGTGTTTAGTTGAATACAAGGAAGCATCCGATTTAGTTATTCGTTCTTCTCTCTGTGTGTGTAATAATATATCTATTGATTATTATTCATTCGTTTTGAATCCTATGTGTGCTGCCTATATATAAAGTGATAGATTGCTATGAATATGTGGTGTTATGAATATCTTTGTCACTATAGGTATCTGCTACACTACTCCCTTTTAGCAGGTTTTGAACTTGAAGTTCAAGACACATGAAGAGTTCGCCCGGATCAGAATACATTTGGACGGAGCCTTGTTTTACTTTATTTTGATGTTTGTCTTTCTATTAGTGCTAATTTTATGGGATTTTGTAATATTGTTGTATAACTCTAACTCTATTATATGAAATAATTGGGGATCGTATAAGGAGGGAAGGGAATACGTGCCAACTGTTCGCTTAGCTTTATTTTATTATACGTGTGTTTGCTATAGATAATATGCCTAGATGCTAGTATATCGGAATCCGTTAAATAAGCGACCTAAAATCAACCATTTGCTTATGTATAACTTGTATTATCTTAAAATAGATTGATTTGTAATAAATGATCTTTAAGCATGTTGCATAATTTTATTTTTATTTTGAATAAATATTAGATACTATTTAAATTAAAAAGAATTTGATAACCTTTGGTATGTTGGTAACCTAGATTCTTAAGCATCTTATATGTTAATAATTTGTTTAGGCATGCTAATAAAATTTAAAAGGAATAAAATCTGAACTTTTAAGTGCTGATCTGCCCTAAGTTATTTGTTAATGCAAACTTTATTAATAAATGTCAGCATGCTTACCTAGAAATCATGCCTATAAGACAAACGAATAAAATTGATGATGTTAACTAATTAGTTTGAGTAATTCCTGCATGTTCAATAACTCAAGCTGGTCAATTAATAAATTAAATTCTAATTAATCTATTAATAATATTTTTTTCAGCATGTTTCATCACTTAGATAACTTGTCTATAGGATCTTAACATTCCAGCATGATGAATTCGTATTTTTGATAATTTCCAGTATTTTAAAAAACTGAAACAAACCTGCTATGAATAATTTTTGCACATGTTAATATTTTCTGCATCTGTAACTTATTTTTGCCACCTAAAAATAAAAAAATAAAAACTAACTAACTATTTCCAGTATGCTAGATCTGCTTAAAACTAATCTGCCAATCAAATGGCTGAAATAGTTATTCTCTGCATTATAATTAATTGTTTTGACACTTGAAATCAGCTACTGATTAGTTTCTGCATTTAATAAATTGTCTGTTATTTAAAATAAAAATCAGCATTAATAATCTGATCAACTATTGCTCTAAAAATTCTATGTCATGCATTTGTGATAATTTTCTTCCGCTTTTAAAATTGGTTTATGACTGCAATTAATTACTTTCTGCATGTGTAATAATATTTCTGCCATCTAAAATCAGTTATAAATAACTATCTGCATGCTAAAAATGTCTGTTAATAATTTTGTTTGTTCAATTTGTTACTGTCGTTATGCTACTTGTTTATATGCACACACTCAAGCATGAGACCTTTCATAATTATGTGTGTTTGTCAGCATGTTTAATAAAACCTAGAGGTCAATTTGAGACTTTAAATGTTAAATGAACGTCCAAATTGTTTGACTTGGTGTCTAGGTGGGCCTATTAGGAGTTTGTTTCAGTCTAAATCCACCCTAATAGTAGTCCAATACCTCTTGGATCTTAAGCGGGGACGTTAGACACCTTTTAGAGAAGTTACGCATGCGGTGGTGGGGTAGGGATAGTTTAGGCCCTACGAAGATGATGACATCGACTCGGTCTTAATGACAAATTGTGGTTTTGTCTGTCTCTACGAAAAGCCGACCGAAATAAAGAAAGTCGAGTGCTAATCTGTAAAGTCCTTCAGAGTCTCCCTTTCTTTTCTCCCTTTACTTGTTTCATAGTCATATATTTGGGGTAGTTTAATTAAATTAAAAAATGATATTTGCTTATATACTTGTCTACTTTCTATCTTCTCGCTATTTCTTTTAAATTTTATTTGTGTTAATTATTTAGTACTATGCCATCACTTAGCTCTGCATGCTTAATTAATTAAAATAACTGAAGTAATCTTAATTGTTTGATGTTAATAATCATCTAGTTATCATGCTAATTAAATAAAATAATAAATGAAATGACCTTAATTGCTACTTGTAACCCCCACATATATTGCATGAGATAAGATCGGGACCCACATTTGTGGACCTCGAGGGATGCCTAATACCTTCCCCTCGAGGTAATTTGAACCCTTACCCTAATCTCTGATTCGTTGACCTTAGTTAGAAATAGCTAGGTTAGATAGGTGCCCTAACGCGCCTTACTTCGTTAGGTGGCGACTCTTCATTCTCAAAGCCCAAAAGAGTTGTTAGGTCATGCACCCAAAACCTGTTTTTGTGAAAAACAGGGCGCGACAATTAATATTTTTATTTAGCTATTTATGCTTTTACTTGAAATCAAACTTAATATATATTATAAATATAATTTTATTTGTGGATTTGATTAACAAGTAGTAACACTAACACTATGTAATATTATCTTGTCGATATCTATGATAATATTATTAACTTATAATTTAATTTAAAAAATTATAAAAAGTATACTTTTACAAAAAGAGGGTTGGCCCGACAAGCCTGTAGCCCACGTACTTGTGGGCTGGGCCGACCATTTTCTGGCCCACACCAAAAATGGGCTAGCCTGACCTGACCCGACAAATTTCAAAGTTTGTATGGGTTAGCCCGAATGGGGTGGGCCAGTCCATATTGACAGCTCTAATAATAGAAGTACTTAAGAAAATTAATTAAACTAAAATCACAAGTCTATTTATTAAAAGTTAAGTTAATTAATAGAAATTTATTCTTTTAAAAAATTATTTTATAAATGCAAATAATACAAAACTTATATCTTAAAATGATTCTATTTTTGTATTTTATTTATAAGTAAAAATTAAAAAAATTAAAATATCGAAATAAAGTTGTCTGTTATGGTACTTTGTCAGTATATGATACATCATGTTGATATCATTGAGGACCAAAATTTATTTTTGAAGAAATGAACTAGTTCTCTATGATACTTTGTCAGTATATGATATATATCACGTTGGTATTATAGAGGACCAATTTATTTTTTAAGGAATGAACAAATCTTCTATAATTCCCTATCAATATATGATACTGATGCTGGCTGATTGGATACTGTGACTCTGACTATGGAGGAGACCATGATATCTGTCGTTCAACTATTGGCTTTCTGTTTAAGCTTGAGGTTGGAACAATTTCTTGGTGCAGCAAAAGACAACCAATAATGTCGTTGTCAACAACAAAAGCAGAGTATCGGGCAACAATAGTTGTAATTCAGGAAAGTACATGGCTTATGCAGTTGATGAAGGATCTTATTAGTCAATAATTTTCTTGACTGAAAATCATGTACTGTGATAATCAGTCAACAATTTGCTTGGAAACCTATTTTGCGTGCAAGGACTAAACATGTTGAGATATATTACCACTTTATCCGGGAAAAAGTGTTGCAAGGAAAGATTGATTTGGAGCACATCAAAACAAAAATAAAATTGCAGACTTGTTCACCAAAGGTTTTAGTGTCAACAAGTTGGAGAGTTTCTTCAAGCAGCTAGGCATGGTTACGACAGAGAGCTGATGTCGAGAAGGGATGTTAAAGTTGACAACATCACTTCTATTTTAATTTGACCAAGTCTGCAGTATAATTATTTTTTCGGCTTAGTTGTTAGTTTGATATTTTATTTAGTACGTGGGTGTTCTCCTATTTTCTAGAGTAGCAGATAGCTTAAGAGAGCTAGGTTAATGGATTCAGTTAGTGATTTAGTGGGATTGTAACCCTATTAAGTTGTAATTTTGTATAAGGTCATGATGAACTGATTGAATAAAAGATTGATCTATCGTTTTTTTATTTTTTGGAAACTATTTTCTCTCACTCCTCTAGTTATATTTTATTTTGAACTTATTGTATCTTAAGTTCTTCAGTTTCTACGTGAAGAATTATGTTTGGGAGAAACCTGAGTATTCCATGCCATGGGTTGCTAGTGCTTCAGCCTTTCAGAGAGTTTTTTTTTACTCTTGCATTTTATGATTTGCACCAAGGACAAGACACAATTTTAAGTGTGGGATAAAAAATTTACTTTGAATGCTTTGTATGCTATTTTATTAGGTAGTGAATAATCCTCGATTTTTATTTTTGATTCTTTTCCGGGGAATCAATTATGAATATGATAGGAAGGAATAATTGAAAATAAAAATCTGCATAACAACGAACATGACTACATATATGCATGATGAAATGATTAAAAACTATGAAACTTTAATCTTATATATACTTAAAGGTATAGAAATAATTGAATTAAGAAATTCTTAGGAATACAAATAGATAAAAATGGAATAAAAATGCAAACACATATAGTACAAAAAATAATTAACTCAAATGAACAACTAGACACGAAAGGAACTCATGTACTAGTGTTTTTAAGAATTAAGTGAGATGCTTTATTTCATTCATCATCAGTCATATTAGTAAAAATATAATTTATTTTAAGAAGGAAGATATATACGTACCAACACAATCCTTAAATAAAGGTAGGCATAGTTTTCATGTTTTGTTTTATTTGACCCTAACAGCTCATTTCAAGGACAATAATATTATAAGGTCAAGCATATTAAATGACAACCTATGGATTACTTACTGAGGTCTAACATAATAGACATATCCTCTTGAAGTCCTAAATTGTCTCCCTAGTGAAGGTGTCTACTCTCCAATGTATGACTAAAATTGTAAAACTTACCATTTTTGGGAAAATCATGTGTAGGGTTTCCACATATAGTAATAACTCCATTTCTAATTTCTAGACAAAATACATGTAGTACAGTGAAGAAACCTCACACATGTTTCTATTAAAGTTTGTTCACCAAACTGGAGACCTTACCTCTTTGTATGCATGTGGGCTTAGCTTACACCATTAATGTATTTTAACACATGGTAACTTGTATACTATACTTATTGGTGTAGGTTTTATGTATTGAACAAGTAAAAAGTATTTAAATAACTAGAGTACTTGAAGTACTTAATTGCAAGTGATTCTATTTCTCGGGTTCGAACCCTGGGTATGGAAAAAAATTTGTTGGGAGTGCCACCTTCGAATAGATCCTGTAGTGCGCGATCTGAATTTAGTCGGGGCTCTAATATTGGCTTCGAACACCGAGTGGGCAACTAAAAAAAGTGATTCTATTTCACAAGCATTAACTGATAACATATAATAAATCGTATGCAACCTATTATAACAAGTTAAATTGTATTAATGATATAGAAGTGCATTTACTATAATTTAAATCCTTAATTTATATGAATTTAAGGTATATACACTAGTACTATGATGATTTTTCTACACCAACAATGTATAACAACTCATGTACTTACCATTTATTTTAGGTTATCAATTAATGTTATATTAAATAAAGCTACCTGCAATTACCTTAATTTGTAAGCTAGTACATAAAACTTAAGCTCAACTTTTATATTGTCAATGCCATAAATTTTAAACTATATGTGTACTTATTTGTTGTAGTTGATAACTTGTCTTCTTTTTTAGATCGCTCATCTCACATTTTATGAGTGGCTACATGATAATATTGTTTATTAGGTGATCTGGTAATGTAAAATTGGTGTATAAAAGAAATTTACAAAGCATCCCTATAAACAAACTTATGTACTTAAATTTATTAAATATGTTATAGGATTTCGTATAGAGTATTAAAATTACAAAAATATCTATTTCTACCTTTTACTATGATAATAATACATATTCCAATCTGTTTGAGTATCGAATTATAAATTCGACATTTGATCTTTGATGAGATATAAAGGCAAAAATATAAAAAAAAAATATTATAATTTCTTTATCCAATTTTACGTGTTCTCTCTATAAAAATATATCCACTTTTACTAGTTCGTTAATTTAAAAAATTAAGAGATAATTTATTACTAAATCCTTAATATTACCCTTGTTATATATATATGAAATGTGCAACTAGAATCATTTTTTTAAACATTTAACCTCTTTTATGTTATAGGTTTAGTTATTCAAAAAATGATTTGTACAGAGAGATATTTTGTTCTCCTTGGAACCCTACTTCTCTGCCTATTGACTAAATCAGCAAAAGTAAAAATGTAGCAAGTGGATGAGGAGATCCTCTTCGGAAAATTCGATAGGATCATTTTGATGCAAATTATCCTTGTCGGTTTATACTATTACTCACCTGAGTACTATTTATCAATAGAAAGAGCGGATTGGTATACTCTTCAACTTTGTGATTAAGAACTGATATATATATATATATATATATATATATATCACTCTTATCGTCATAAAAGAGATTTACATATATCCTTATCGTTACAAAAATGGTTCACATATACCCTTTTTATCTAACGGGAGTAAAAAAAAAATTTGATTGTTAAATTTATGTAAATTCATATCGGGTTATATATAGTATTGTTCAAAATCGAACCAAAATCGATAATTCGAACCAAAATTTTTTTATAGGTCTATTGGTAATGAGTTATTTGTTTAGTGGTTTAGGTAAAGGTTTTGATTTTTTTTATTATCGATTTATCGGTCCTTAACGGATGAGGTTTTTTCTTAAAGGGTTAATCGATAAGCCAATAGTAAATTACATAATTATATTTTTACCATTTTTAGAGTTGAGTTTTATACTTTTATTTCAGGTTGTCTCAAACTCTCGATTATTCTACAATGTGAAAGTGTTTGCTTTTGAGCAAGATGCAACATATCAACTCATGTGCATGACTAATTTGGTTTGTCACCTTGTTTCTATGTGATTTTCAATGTTTTTTGTCAAATCTTAATGGTATAAATCGATAACTGAACCGATAATGATCAATAATCGATAAGTCAATATCTTAATGGTTCTATAACGATTTAGCATGTCTACAAATCAATAACCGATAAGTAAAACCGATAAACTTCAAAATTGAATCTAGCCGACCAATAGGCAGCCCTAGTTATATATGATCCTTTTAGCAAAGTTTAGGGGTATATCTGATCATTCTCACACATAATTGTTTTTTGACTTCTTCAATTCAACAACTAATTTGAGTTTTAAATATTTACCTTATAGATCTATTTGCTTATTATAATTTGAGTTTCTTTTTTTATTTTTTTCTATCATGATGTAGTGCCAAAATATGAGAAATAATAAAAAGAAAGAAGTGTAGTGTGTGATTTCTTAGAGGTGAATGGTAGCCCTTCTCCTAAAAATATCATATCCTATATTCGTGTTAAGAAATTAGTAGAGAAAGGGTGTTTGACATATCTCCGGGTTACTAGTGCAGGTCCCTTCTATTGGGTCAGTTCTAGTAGTGTATAATTTCTTAGAGGTATTTCCCGTTGATTTACCGGACATACCACCATACAGGGTATTGATGTTGCGATTGACTTTGAGCTAGAGACTCATCTAGTTTCTTTTTCACCATATCGGATGGCACCAATTTAGTTGAGGGAGTTAAATATTTTCTCATAAGGGGTTTGTCTGTTTGAGTGCATCTTTGAGGGGATGCTAATGTCTTGTTTGTGAAGAAAAGAGATAGAAATATGTGTATGAGTATGAAATACCATCATCTGAACAAGGTCAATATTCAGAATAAATATCATGTTTCATGCATAGATGTTTGTTCAATCAGTTGTACGGTTCATATGTCTTCTCCAAGATTAACTTGAGGTCTGGTTTATCACCAACTGAAGATTTGGGCTTAGGATATTCCCAAGACAACTTTTCGGATCAGGTAAGGACAATATGATTTTTTTATTATGACTTTTGATTTCACTAATCCTCCTACAACTTTCATGAGCTTGATGAATGGTGTTTTCAAATTCTATATGGACTCATTCACGATTGTATTTATTAATGACATCATGGTGTATTTAAAGAGTAAGGAAGAATATGCAAATTACCTTATGATTATATTGGAAATGTTGAAAGAGAAGTTATATGCTGAATTCTCTATGTGTGAATTCTAGCTGCCTTTTGTGTTTTTTTGGGGCATGTAGTTTTCAAAGAAAGGATTATGGCTACCCTACAGAAGGTGGAAATAGTTAAGAATTAGGCTAGGCCCACTTTGGTGTCACATATTCATAATTTCTTAGGATTATCTAGTTATTACTATTGGTTTGTGAAAGGACTTGTTTATATTGCTTCTGAATTGACCCATGTGATTCAGTTTGAGATGTTGCATCAGTGATCTAATGAATGTGAAGAGAGATTCTAAAAGCTTAATACTTTACTGTGCACATCACCTATTTCAGCTCTATTTGTGGAAGGTAAAGACTTTACTGTTTACTGTGATGCCTCATGTTCTCATTTGGATGTTGTTTTATTGTAGGATAAACAAGTCATTGCATATGGCTACAGATAGTTGGAGTTCATGAGAAGAACTATTTCATTCATGAATAGCTAACAATTGTGGTGTTCGCTCTAAAAATTTGGATACATTATCTTTATGGTATCCGCTTTGAAGTATTCACTTATCACTATAGCCTTTAATATATGTTCACTTAGAGGAAATTGAATGTGATACAACGGAAATGGATGAAGTTACTTAAGGATGAGGATATTACTATTTTCTATCATCTGAACAAGACAAATATGATTGATGATACACTAAGTAGGAAATTTGAGAGCATGGGTAGCGTGACTTGTTTGGAGGTTGTGAGTCATCCATTGGAGAGAAAGGTTCAGTCCCTGGCTAATAGTCTTATGAAACTTGAGTTGTTAGATTTTGGTGGGATATTGGGTTGCATAGAAGCAATGTGTTCATTTCTAGATCAGATTAAGGCTAGACAACTTGAGGATGCTAAAATAAAACAAGATTCATGATAAAGTTTTGTAAGAGTAAACTAAAGAAGCAGTGATAGATGAAGAAGATATTATGAGTGTCAAAAGGGATTTGTTTGTGACCCGTGTTGATGATTTAATCAAAATTATTCTCACTAAGGCCCATAGTTCTAGAGACTATATATATTTTGGAGTCATCAAGATGTATTGTGACTTGTGTCAATATTACTTGAGGGGTCAGATCTAATAGGATATTATGAATTTAATTGTTCAGTGGCTGAATACCATCAAGTCAAGTATGAGCACCACAGACCCAAAGATATGCTTTAGAGGATACCCATTCTTGACTGGAATTGTAAAATATCTTTTATTTAACACCTTCCCTCAAGTTGATGATTAAAATATATCTTTCAAACTCAACTTGGCTATTAGATACTTATGTTGTTGCCTATAAAACTCTTAGTAAAAAGATCTACCTGATGCTCCTTAGTTGACACATAGTAAGTTTTTAACAATGCCTTGTATGATTTTGTCCCTTACAAAATAACAGTCAATATCAATTTGAATTAGAGCCTTGTTGTCATAATATAGAAGTACAAGAGTCTCAATCTTTACTCCTAGCTCCTTGTATAGGCCAATTAACCAGGTCACCTCAGCCACTATTGATACCATGCTCCTAAGTTCTGCTTCAACAAAGCTTCTAGACATTGTCTCCTACTTCTTAGACTTCCATGACACTACAACATTGCCAAACTTGACTTGGTACCCAATGACTGACCTTCTAGTTTTCAAGCATCCACCCAATCAGAGTCATAATGTGCCTCAAGTCTCTTTGAACCATCTGAAGGCATTAGAAGACTAAAACCTGGTGCATTATTTATGTATTTCACCACTCTCAAGGCAACATCCATATGTGATTGCTTAGGATTGTACATAAACTGACTCAATGAATGCACCACATATGCAATATCAATCCTGGTCATAGTGAGGTACAATAACCTTCTTACAAGACTTTGGTATTGAGTAGGATCAATTAGTGGCATGCCTTCAATATTAGAGGGTTCCCCCTTGACATCACTAAGAAATGTATCATACTCAATATATGTAAGCTTTAGATTAGTTTCTAGTTGGGTACTGGATGGCTTAGTGCCACTTAAATCCAGTTCACTAATCATTTCCCTTTCATATATCCTCTGGTTCATGGCTATACCTCCATTTGATCTGGAAAATTCAATTCCTAGAAAGAAATTCATCTCCCTAAGGTCTTTACTTTTGAATTCTAGTTTCAGATCATTTCTTGTATGCGGGATCAAGTCTGTGTTGCTTCCTGTCACCAACAAATCATCTACATATACCAAAACAATCACCAACTCTTTTTGAATTGTCTTGGT
This sequence comes from Solanum acaule, assembly GCA_036250505.1. NCBI lineage: Eukaryota > Viridiplantae > Streptophyta > Magnoliopsida > Solanales > Solanaceae > Solanum > Solanum acaule. The sequence continues at coordinate 33,251 of JAJOOR010009434.1, forward strand.
GAACAAATAATAGTCAAAATGGCTCTGTGAGAAACCAAGTTGCACCAATGCATCTGTGAGTTTCTTGTTCCACTGCCTAGGTGCTTGTTTAAGCCCATAGAAAGACTTGTGAAGTTTATAGATAACATGCTTCCCTTCCTTGCTAGAAAACCCAACAAGAACTTAATAAATTTCTTCTGTCAAGTCTCCTTGCAAAAAAGCATTATGGACATCCATTTGAAAAATAGGTCAATATCTAGCTGCAGCTACAGATACCATATACCTTACAGTAACCATTTTTTCCATGGGGAAGAAGGTTTCAATGTTGTCCAACCCTTCTTGTTGACTATAAACCTTGGCCACAAGTCTAGCTTTGTACCTTTCCAACACCAAAAGCAATATACTTCACAGTGAACACCCATTTACACCTTATAGGTTTATTACAAGGAGGAAGTTCGACTAGAGATCATGTATGATTATTTTGTAAGGCCTGAATCTCAACGTGCATTGCCTCTACCCACTGAGGGTCTTTGACAGTCTCTAAGTAGGAAGTGAGTCCCTTAATAGTAGAATAAAGTTCCAAGGCAGTAGCAAATGGAGGAGACACATGATCATACCTAACCATCTTTGATATAGGATAACAACAATTAACATTAGCTTGACCTTTTGAAATGTAGTCACTCATCCAAAGAGGAGGTTTAATCTGCCTAGACAATCTTCTGGCTTCAATAGCAATAGTGGGAGCTACAGGAAAAGGAAGAGGAGAAACAAAATCAGAAGGATCGCTAACAACTACAGGATTAGCAGAAGGAGCAACATGAGGAACTTCAGTAGGTGGTACATCACATGAAGATATAGCATTCTTCACTGGTGTGGAGCAAATATTATTGGTATCTTGCAGAGGAAATAAAGGAGAAGTGGAAAGAGATGCAATTTTAAATGGAAATGAATCCTCTTAAAATAGAACATCTCTACTTATCAGGAACACCTTTGAATGCAAATCATACATAATATAACCCTTATGTGTGGTTGAGTAACCAAGGAAGACTATTGAAATGACCATTGAGGAAAATTTATCCACTTTTCTCACCTGAGTGACATAGCCTAGACATCCAAACACCTTCATGTGAATCAGAGAAGGTGAATGGTTATGAAGCTTTGCAAAAAGAGATTGACCTTGAAGAGTAGAAGAGGGTAATATGTTAATAATGTAAATGGTTGTGGTCACACATTCACCCTAAAATATGATTGGTACACCAGTTTGGAACATGAGAGTCGTGGCCACCTCAAGGAAGATTTTGTGCTTCCTCTCAGCTTTCCTATTCTGTTGTACCCAAGGAGTTCAACAAGGCAGTCATATATGAGTTAATATTTATCACACCCATTGTCATTTCTAAAGTATTTCACAACAGAAGAGTAAACAGTTTTCATCATGAGCATATAGGTTTTTACATTAACAATTACTTCAGCTTTAGATAGTAATAGAAACAACCAAGTATACCTAGATTAATCATCAACAAGAGTAAGAAAGTATATTTTTCCATTACAAGTGGGAACTTTATATGGTCCCCAAACATCACCATGAACCAGTTGAAAACAACAAGCAAAAGTAGTAGTGCTAAAAGGAAAAAAAGTCTGGTTTGCTTGACTAAGGGACATATATAGCAAATACTGATGCACTTGTCCCAATGTTTAAAAGGAATACATAATAATTGCCTTACATTTGCATAGGAGGTGTGACCTAACCTCATGTGTCCACGACTTAAACTACTCATACTAGGACTATCAATAGCATTTCTCATACTAGTACTAGCAGTAGGAAAGGAAGACTGTCCAATAACAGTGACTAAAACAGTAGTAGTAGTATTGGGAGTTCTCTTGTGACCTTAAGTGAACACATACATGATGTTCTCTTCTTTACCAACCCCATTCACCTTGCCATTGGGGAGATCCTGAAAGATGCAGTGTAACACTCCGTAGCTTAGTACGTTAGCTAGGGCTAAGTGAGAAGGCAACAAATCAAGGGCAAGGAGTAAGAGCCAAGGGAAAGCAGCCAAGGCTGCCCCATCTTCCCAAGGCACTTCCTATGACCACATGAGCCTTCACGACTCATGGTGGCACCCGTGGTGGTGAGGTAGTAAGCCCCCAAAGCTGCCCCAAGTTGGCCTCCTTCACACGAACCACTTCACAACTCGTGAAGGCTTAGACGACTCATAGGAGTGGCCATGGTCTTGCCTTGGAATTTGGGGGTTTGGCGTGGAGTGACCTAGCTACTGGTCAAGGGACCACGGGCACCATGATAGGCCGTGTGACCCTTGACGGGCCGTGGTGCCCTACGTGGTACCTGGGCAGTTCACTTAAAGTTGAGGGCTAAGTGGTATTTTCCGGTTTTAATCCAATTAAAGTGAAGTCATTTTGGGTAAGTCTAGGACCACTATATAAGCCTTTTCAACTCTAAAACTCACCTCAATTAAGTCATATTTTCCAAAACCAAAATCAACTCCCTAAATTTCATGCTCTAAAAAATTCTCTCTCTAGAAAAGAAGAAGAAGAATAAGGAGGAGGAGGAGATTTAAGCTAGGGTTTGAAGAGAAAGTTTCTACACATCAATTTCTTTGGGCATTGTGATTAAGGTATGGAAGTTTTCATCCATGGGTAGCTTTCACCCATGGAGTCCTCTCAAAACCTTCAATTTCAAAAGATAGAAATCCCCAAAAGTTAAGGCTTGATTCAAAAGTCATGGGTTCCTTTCAAACTTGATTTGAATGATTGAATTGAGTTATATTAAGCATGAATTGATTATTTCCTATGGTTTTTATGATGTATCCCCAAGAACCCATGTGATCCCCATATTTCTCAAAGTTGATGATATGATGTGGGTCTTTGTTGATGAAAGAGGGATTTTATGAATTAATGCATGAGGTGATAAAATCACATGAATTATAATGATATCCATGTCTAATGCTTAAATTCTAGATGTGTTGATTGAAAGTAAGTTTTGAACCTCAATGTCACGACCCAAGGGTACCCCCTAGACGTAACATGACGTACTTGACCCCGAAGGGGTCTCATACAAGCCCTTAGCATCTCATAACATAAGATAATAGAAAAATATGGGAAAATTTAAACTTTTTACAATCGAAGTCATTTTCATAAAAGCAAATACTTTGTCTCAAACCATCTAATACAACTTTAGAATAAACTCTTGAATACAATCTTAGGGACATAGCCCTTACATAAGTCTAAAACATAAAGGAAAGACATAAAGGACATATGGTCAAGCCCTAGAATACAATGAGGACTCACCAATCTTGTTCTTCTTGATCTACTATAGTCCTAGCCACGAGGGTAGTATTTGATACCTCCAAATCCTACACTTATAGAAAATGTAGAAATATGGGTTAGCACAAAAGTGTACTAAGTATGGAATCCATGCATAAAAATCCTTAAAACATGCATAAAAGGGACATTTTATTTGAAACCTTGCTATATGCCACTTTTGAACATCATCTTTAAAATAGTTGGAGAATGTAGCTCATAAGACAAACCATGCACAATTCATCATAACATAAAGGATATCATCATAAACACAAGCATAGTCTCCAACACAACATAATGCATACTCCAATCTTCACAAGAAATAGTTCACATGCATAATTACATACCAAGATCATATCATCATAATAGAACTATCACATAAGCAACCATAAGCCATACTTGTGCAATGCATAGGTAGGATCCCATAATCCTATCTACACTAAGTATCACTTCTAGGCCACCATGATCATGCATAACATAAGTTCATATATCTTCATAGCATAAGGAACCCACATCATAACCCCTTTAAAAGTCTACTTGTGCAATATATAAGTGAAGTCACATACCCCCACTCACACTAAGTAACGCTCATTAAGAAGTCATAAGTGTAGCTCATGTTCATAATTCATATAAAGCATGCATTTAACTCATAATCATCATATAGTAAGAGAGACATACCATGCCCACTCTCAAAGTCTACTTGTGCAATGTATGAATGAAGTCTCATACCCCCACTCATACTAAGTAAAACCTCTTGAGGAACCATAATAGATAACTCATGTTCTTATCATAATTCATATTCTTATCATATAGGGAAATAACCTTAACCGACATAGACCATGTTGTGCTACATGGAATCCGGTGTTCTACCCCCATACCGAAAAGAGGTGTCCTACTTGCCTAAGGTAGAACATTCATTTAAGCTTTTAGGTGGATCCACTAGCTAAAGACCTATGTGGGCACATAGTTATGGGATAAGGAGATTGCTACTAGAAACCCAGACTACTAGCGTAAAAGGTTTCCATCTCAAGAGATAACTTACATTGGACAACCGGACTACTAGCATAAAAGCTTCCATCTCATTTTCGTATCCACTCGGTGCTAAGCATAATTCCCTTTACAATTCATATTAAGTTTTTGCTTAAGTTCATGTTCATGAAAGAATGCACTAGGCACTCCAACCATCATAACATCATAATAGCTCATAGATTTATTAGGTGAGAATGTCCTTTCAACCTTAAAATCATCAACATGTGAGTAAACCTTTCACATAATATCCATAGTGTGTTCATGAAAATAGTATTTCAATCAACACAACGAGCTTATCATAAACATATATAATTTATGCATAGTCATGTGTAAGGGTGCATATCAGAATTAGCCTTTCAACAACACCTTAGTTACATTATAGTCATATTCATGCATGGGGTGTGTGTGTGTGATTGTCCTTCCAATAACACAGCAACAACATTATCATACTAGATACTTCACTCTTTAAGTGTTCATAAAACATGCACATAACATCATAGTTATGCATACCCCTCATATCTTGCATTTAATGATCATGTTAAGTCAACACATCTAGCATTCACCACATGAGACATAGATATAGTCATAACTCAATTACAATATTCATTCCATGTATACACTCATATACTCATAGTATAGATCATGTGGATGAAGTCCTTTCACAATAATGCCATATACAATTCAATATACATAATAGCTTCCTTCTTTAAGCCTTGACATCCTTAACTTATTCATATTAGCTTTTACCATTAAAGCCCTATGAGTCATCTTCATATTATGAGCATTACTCTCAAGCAACACCTCACATGGTCATCATGTAAACCTAACTCTCAAGGTAAACTAACCACATGTTTCATTCTTACTCAATCATAGACATATAATATCAAGTAAACTAAATCTCAATACTAATTCAACCATGATTCATCATGTAAGACCTAATCAAGTTAGTTCATGTCTACAAGATTTACTCATAAGAAATTCATGTCTAGGTGATCTAACCTAAGGGAATTCATCAAGAAGTTCATCAATCTTAGAAGGTCACATCTAAACCTTCAAGTTGCCTCTTTCATGACTTAACCCTAGGCCACATCAATTTCACCCTAGAATCTTAGGTTAATCAAGTATACATATAGAGTCATACTAAAATCATGCAATCACATCATAATCTACTCACATCCAATCAATTGGACCAACTTGCAACAACATTCTTAATGTAAAGAAGGACCACAACTAGGATTGGGGAACTCATTGATTCTTGAGGAATTCAAGTTGAAATCATATAAAATCAGTCATACATTCATAAACAAACATAATTCAACCTTTAAAAGCAACTTTGAAAGGAATCCATGGGGTTGAGTTGAAACCCTAGCTTTTGGAGATTTCTAGATTTGAGATAAAAGCTTTTAAAGGAACTCCATGGGTGATAGCTACCCAAGGATGAAAACTTCCATACCTTAAGAAGATTTCCACACGAAATTGAAGAAGAAAGGCTTCTCCTTGACCACTAGACTTGACCTTGATCTTGTTCTTCAATGGAGGTTTTCTAGAGAGAGAATATTTGGGAGAGAGTTGGTTATGTTTTGGGGTCTTGAGATATAATGAGTTAATAGGGTGTTTAATGACTTGAAATAGTTTATATAGGTGTAATAATTCCATATTAAATGAGCCCTAATGAAAACTAATTAAAAAGTGATTATGTAATTAAACCCACCTGTTGGCCGAGACTTGACAGTATTGCAGGCCTTGACCCACGCCCACCACTCATGGATCGTGAGTGGACCTATGGGTCATGTTGCTGGTTCTTAGGTCAGGTTTGCAGCTCCTAAAATGGGGCCTTGACCCACGACCCCTTCCCACGGGGAGTGGGTCCATCTACTGTCCGTAGATGCCCATCTATGGGTGGTCCCTTTTGGGCAGTTTTGGGTGAACTTGTTAGGGTCCTCCTCAAGGACCCTTGGTTGGTCCTTGGGGAGTTGTACCTTGACTTTTAACCCCTATAACCCTTATTCTAAGCTCGGGAACTCGATTTACAACATAAGACCCCAAATCAAACTCAACAACACACTCGTAAGGCTCTAGTTCCACCTACTAGATTTCTGGGTTGTTATACTCAAGGAGGTAAAGTATGAGATTATGCATGTTTTATGAAGCTTATGTAAATGCTTTAAGAACACTTTGAGAGTGAAGTGTTAATGATTATGTTATTGTTGTGGGCTGATTGAAAGGTTATTCTCATGAATTCATAATAAGCATGATGTGAAAGGTTTTCTCACATAATGAAGATTTTAAGGTTGAAAGGCTTTTCTCACCTAATTGAATCAATGGCTAAAGAGCCATCATAAATAGATCATGGATGGTGATAGTTGCTCACGCATGGTCTAAAAAGTTAAAGTAATGATGTATCTTGAATTGGTAGGCCAAGGGCACCCTTTGATGAGTAAAGATGTTAATAAAGAATTAACTACTCCGTGGAATTTAATGCTTAGCACCGAGTGGATATTGTATGAGACAGAAGCTCTCCCATAGTAAGGTCGGGTTTCTAGAAGCAATTTCTTGAGATGGGAGTTTTCCCGTAATAAGGTCAGGTTCCTAATAGCAATCTCTTTATCCCATACACTACGTGCCCCCATAGGATATTTAGCTAGTGGATCCACCTAAGCTAAGAGTTACCGGTTCTACATTAGGCAAGTAGACAAACCCTTTTCAGTGTGAGAGTCACCAGATTCCATGTTAAAGCTCACACGGTCTCATGTCGGTTAAGGCTTATTTCCCACAATAACAAGAAGTTAATAATGAACTAAGGCATGCTTCAAGAAGTATCCCGTAAGTGTTCAAAGTCTTTAAAGATGATGCTATCTTGCATTTAAGATGATGTTTTTACTTATGTTCTCAACTATCTCTATGATGATCTTTAAACTTATTAAATGACATGCTTTCAAATGAAATGTCCCTTTTTGCATTTTTCAAGTGTTTTTATACATGGCTACCATACTTAGTGCATTTTTGTACTAACGCCTACTTTTGCCTACATTTTTTCCAAGTGTAGGGTCCGACACTAGAGGTGATCATACTTGTGGCTAGAGTTTGGATTGATTGTTTTCCCGAGCTTGGTGAGTCCTCATGGTTCAGGGATGGATTTTTCATATGTTTAGTCTCTGTCATGTACTTTTCCTTTTAAACATGTTGTATGGGCTAGGCCCCATTTCATTCACTATTGTAATAGATGGCTATGATGATACAAAGTGTCTAGACTTCCGCTTTCTTTTATAAAAAAACTTTTTAGACTTGAAATTGTGTTTTACTCTTGTTGTTCTATTTCTTATGTTATGAGGACTAAGTGGCTTGTATGGAGTCCTTCGGGGTTCTATACGCCTTGTTACATCTAGGGGGTACCCCTTGGTCGTGACATGTAGAAATAAAGATAAAAGAGTATTGCACACTTTAGCTCCTTAGTTAAATTGGAAACAGACAACAAGTTGTATTTGACCTCAAGTATATGCATGACATTAGTAACGTCTTGGCTAAGGAAAGCACAAGTTGATCCCAAGCAATTCACAACGGTTACTACTCTCGTAGGAAAGTACATTTTACCCTTGATCACCTTCTTAGTTAGAGACAATAGATCAGCTGATCTGACCATATGCATGGAACCCCTGAGTCGACTATCCACTTAACCTTATCAGTAGGAACATTATCACATGAAATCATACTTGTTGTCGAGGCTGATGGACTTCATCTTGTTCTGGACCAAGCATAGTCAAAATATTATTGTACTGGTGCTCAGTAATTTGAGGGATAGTACCAAAAACATCAATGGCATAGGGTTGTTCATTGTACATTGGATAAGTTCCTACAAAATTGACAAAAAGTCAAAACATTTACCATTAGTACTACTAGGATGATAACTACCGGACTCAGGAGTATGATCGAATTGCCCCTTGGTATAGTTGCATGTATAGCCAAAATTGCTTCTAGATGGATGGAATTTGCCAGTGTCACCCTCCTTTGCATAAGATCCTACGTCCTGAGGGTTGATTTTATTCTTAAACTTATAATATGGAGAATAGCCTACAAGCTTGCAGCAAATGGTCTTTTTGTGACATGTGAAGTGACAGTGATCACAATAAAGGTCACTCTTTTTAGGCTTATTGGAGGAGCTAGTTCCAGGATAGTTATTGTGAGTGTGAGGACTCACCTTGCTACTGAACACGGTTGTGCCCACAACAATTTCTGATCCATGGGAGGAAAATCCATATATCTCATACTTTCTTCTGAAATGATCATAGCATAATGCCACAGACTTAGAGCCTCACTAAAGCCTCGTGCGGCACTTTACAACTTACTCACAAATCTTTCATGCTCTTGTAAGCTCAAGTAAGCCCTTTGAAACTAAGATCGCTAAGAGAATGGAAATAAAGAGAAGAGATCTTTGGAAGAAGGCTTTGTATTGCTTTATGGAATGCTTTACACTTGGTTGGATGATTTATAAATGAGAGCCCCTCTATTTATACTACTTCCTAGGGGGTAAAGTGTAAATGAAAATTACTACACAAGTTCGTAAATATTTACAATAAAGTCCCTCTTCTAGAATTCTCTACAACTCTAGAGAATTCTAAGGCTTTCTAAGATATTTTCTAAGGCATTGTAGAGTCTTCTAAAGAAATATCTAGGGAATTCTAGAGTTTTCCACTAACCTCTCTATAACTCTAGATTCTTCCTCCTTATTCTTATGCTAAATTTGAAGGGCAAAGTGGCGGGTCATGACAATAAGCTTTATTGATTGAAGGAGTGGGAAGCATCATCATAATTTGATTGCTAAATTGGGAGTAAGACTCATTTAAGCCTATTAGAAACTGAAGAAGTCGTTGATACTCAAAATATTCCACATACTTCCTAGATTCAGCACAACTACAATCAAGAAAAGGCATTAGATCATCAAACTCTGCCCAAAATTCTCTCAATTTAGAAAAATAAGTGGACATTGAGGACATTCCCTGAGTGAGAGTAACAATTTGCTTATGAAGGAAAAACACACGAGATCTATTCACCTTGTCAAATCTCTCATATAGGTCTACCCAAACCTTACATGCACTGGTAGCATACACTATGCCACTGAGTAACTCAGTGCAAACAAAATTCATGATCCATGGAAGTAATATAGCATTACTTTTCTACCACAAATCATGTACGGAGACATCAAATTTTTCCTTAGGATATATACCATCTACAAATTCTAATTTATTGTTGCCTAACAAGCTAATCCTCATAGAACTTCTCCATAAAGCATAGTTATTTGGTCTTGTTAGCTTAATTGAGATTAAAAACTACTTGGAGTATTATTTGACTGAAGAAACAAAGGATGATGTTGATCGATTGTCACTACATTAGGGTTGGCTCCACTATTTTGATTCAATGTTGTATTGTTGTCCATTGTTGGTGATGTACTCAGCTGGGTAAAGATAATTCAGTATGAAACAAACACCAGCCAATAGAGAAGATTAAATATATCAAGACTGCAACAATGAAGATGGATTAAACGAGCTATGATACCATGTTAAGATCATTGATCTTCACCATATGAACACTCTTCAATAAGTGGAAAATAGAAGCAAAACAAAATACAATTGATTGATCTTATTAGAATGAATGTAATTGCACTGTACAAATTTTAATTATAAGCTCACTAACTTCTAACTACCTCACTGTTGTGCTCGAAAGTGATTAGGGTGTCATGTGGGAGCTTACAATTACAAATCATATGGTTGATAAATCAAATGACAAATAAGAGCATACTGAATATATATTATTAATATGATTTTGTCAAGTGACCTACATATTTGAAACTAATATTAAAAAAAATATAAACTCTATTGGGAGAATAATTTGATCCCCATAAATAAAATAATTAAAAAATTACATTGTGGATGTTATTGTGTTGTGGTATGAGAAGAGGGATCTTCAATTTATATCGTTCCAAACATTTTTTCCAAGGAAGGAATAACCCAAATATGAAAGAAAATTAAACTTTACTTTGAGGAAAAATTAAAGGATTTATGATAATACTTTGATTTTCCTTCAAGAGAAGAATAACAATCAAACAAGGCAAGAAAATCATGATACACTACTAAAAAATTGCCAAAAAACGATGGACTGAAAAGCGATGGACGGCGTCACTCAAAAAAACGATGATTTTTGCCGTGTTGTCCGTCACTTTTTAATAAAGAAATTATTTTTAAAATTATTTCACAAAAAGTGATGGACAACATCTCTTAGTCCGTTGCATTTTTTAGCGGATTTTTGCGCCAAATATATATATATAATCAATAATTATTTATTTAATATAAATAGCGACGCCGTCCGTCGCTTTTATTAAAAATAATTTTATATAAATTAAAAGATTAACCACGCTGTCCGTCGCTTTTAATTTATTTTAAGATATTATTTTTTTTACTATAGCGACGGACATCATCTTTATGTCTGTCGCTTCTTGGTCAAAATACTTGGTCAACTATTTTTAAAAAGTGACGGACAGTGTCTCTTAGTCCATTGTTTTTTGGTCAAAATGTTGGTCAACTATTTTAAAAAAAAGTGACGGACATAGAGACGTTGTCTGTCGCTTTTATTAAATATCTATAACAAATCCGCGATTTTCCCCCATTTCTCCATTTCCCCATTTGTGAAATTCTTCTCCTTCTCTCCACTCATCACCACCACCATTGCTGCTGCCGCCGGACCCGCCACGAGCCAGTCGCCGCCACCACCTGCTTCTCCATTGCTGCCGGACCAGACGCTGCCGCTGCCACCTTCATGTCCTCTCTCTTCAATCTCTCCTTCTCCTTTAAGGTTAGGGTTTAATAATGCATCAATTTTTTTTCAAATTGAACTATAATTTGATTTTGTTAGCTATTTAATTGTATATAGTTTATTGAATTTGTGTTTATTGATTGTTAGTTTGAATTAGGGATTATTAGTTAGTGAGTGAATTGAAAATTTAAATGTTAGGGTAAGTTTGAATTAGGGTATCTTAGGATTTTGTTTGAATTTGGGTATTTCTTGAGTTAATTAGTTTGATTTGGGATTGTAGGATTAGTTTGAATTAGGGTATAATTTAAGGAGTTGTTTGAATTTGGGTATTATTTGAGTTTGTTTGATTTTCAGATTTTAGGACTAACTAGAGTTTGAATTATTATTGAGATTTTAGGACTAATAGTTTGAATTTGGGATTAGGAATAGCTAGCTAGTTTGAATTTAG
>JAJOOR010009435.1:0-32597 GCA_036250505.1 Solanum acaule
TCTTGGTAAAGAAAGTTTTTAATTCCTTATGGTTTTAGTGTCTATGCGATGAATGAATGCTAAGAGGCTTGTATTAGACCTCTTCGAGGTCGAGTACGCCGGTTACGACTAGGGGGTGCTCCCGGGTCGTGACATATTCCGAGCTCGGAGTAAAAAGTTATGCCCATTTAAGTGAAACTTTGTCGGTGCAGGGCATCTTCACTACCTGCTAGACGGGACGTGGTGATCATGACGGCCCGTAAAGTCCCTCGTGAAAAGCACTTCGACAATTTTAAGTCAGTGTCGTTTCAGTCTTTTCCCAATTGTTTTAACTCAATACTATGTCATTTTACCATCTACCCTAGGCCCTATATAAACACTTTTACCCCCAAAATCACCCAATTCAATCCATTCTCCTAAATTCCCAAAAGTTGATCAAGTTCATCTTCTCAAATATTTCTCTCTAAGGAAGAAAAAGAAGTCTAGGGTTTCAAAATCAAGTCTCCAAATCCTCCATTAATTGCAAACTTTTGGCATCAAGGTATGAAAGTCTTCACCTATGGAGCTCTTTCCTCCATAGGGTTCTAAATTCTCTAATTTTGGAAAGTTAAATTCCCCAATCAAATTAGGATTTTATTCAATTGTCATGGGTTCCTTTCAGTATTGATCCAATTGATTATTTTATGTCTTCGTATGCATGGATTGAACTAATTACATGTTTCTAAGTTGAATTCCCATGAACCCATGCAAGATCCATGATTTTGACTATGAACCATGAAACATGAATTTATGAAGATATGCATGTCTTTTCTTTATGAATTGATGTAAATGAATTTGAGGATATTTTGACTTTGAAAACATGATGAAGCTTATGAATTATTGAGAATGCATATTTTATGAAGTAATGCTTATGACTCAAGTAAGCTTATAGATGAAGGTATATATATGTTCTATGGAGCTTGGCCAAATAACATAAACGACATCTAGATTTACCCTCAATGCTTTTCAGGTTATTTTCCTAAATTAGGTCTTGATTAGTATGGTATCTGAATATGCCATCAATGATTATTGATCACGTTTTTAAAACTAGTTTCATTAGTAGTATGTATTTCTAGCATGAAGTGAATGACTATGGGCCTCAAAATCTGTTATGAAAAGATCATGGATGGTGAAAGGTTTTCTCATGCATGGTCTAATGAGCTACTTTATAATGTTTCTATCTTAGATTGGTTGCTTGATTGTGTCTTTCCATGTATGATGAAACAAGTATCGATTACCCATGCCCCACAATGATAAGACAAGTTAAGATTAATAACTATTCCGCGAGATTTATGCTTAGCACCGAGTGGACAAGTGGCGACTACCCATGTCCCATAACTATGTTCCACTATAGGATGATTGTCTTAGATAGACGATGATGGTCTTAGATAAACATTTGCTAGTGGATCCACGTAAGCTAGAAGTTCATGGTCCTTACCTTGGCAAGTAGGACACCCATTTTCGGTGTGGGGTAGACACCGAATTCCATGTTATAGCTCACATGGTCTCTATGTCGGTTAAAGGATAATGATGAACTAAGGTTATTTCTAGAAGTATCTCACATGTGCTCAATGATGATTTTTACTTTCATTGACCATTATCATGATTATGTTTCTAACCTCTTATCTTTTGCTTTAACTTGGTCTTTGCATATAAAAAAAAATATTTTTAGCATGATTTTATAAGTTTTATTCATTGCTATCATACTTGGTACATTCTTTGTACTAATACATACTTTTGCCTACATTGTTTCACTAATGTAGGATCCGACGCTCATATTCTGTATCCTTATGGCTAGTGATCACTTTAGTAGTTGTTAACAAGTGGTGAGTCCTCATGTTTTGAGGACTAAACCTTTTATTGCTTATTGTCTTTACTTTTAAGATATTGTATGTGATGCATGAGTTACGTCCAAATCACTCTTTATGTAATAGATGGCTTTGAAACTATTTAGACTTTCACTTTGTTCTGTCAAACTCTTTCGTATAAAACTGTCTTTTCAACTCTTTAATTTTATTATCTTGTATGATGTATGCTAAGTGTCTTTCTTAAAGCCTTTCGGGGTCCTATGTGCCATGTCACTTCTAGGGGGGTACTTTGGGTCGTGCCAAACTTGGTATTCAGAGCACAAGGTTTAGAAAGGTTCTAGGATATCTCATAAGGAGCAGAGTCTTGTTCATGAGTGTGAAGTGTTCCATATTTATGAATGAGAGGCTATAAGATGTTTAAGAAATTCCACTTCTTTCATCATTCTAAAGTCGTGCAATAGAGTGTAACTCTATATGTCTCTCTCTTAATCTTTATCCAATGCTTTTCAGAATATGCCTCCACGAAAGAAATCACATGAGAAGGAATGTTTGGGAAAATGTGAGACAAGAGGTTCCCTAAGTGTCGGTCGACCCTTTGGTCGATCAAGTGACTAATGACGAGTTTTGAGCCGCATTTCATGTATTGGCCCAAGCTATGACGACTCAAGAAAATAGGGAGGTTGTGGCTCCCGTGAACCCAAGAGTGGGTACGACGGCAACTAGAGTGAGGGGCTTTACTAGGATAAATCCTCCAGAATTTCATGGGTCTAAAGTTGAGGAAGATCCTCAAGAGTTCATTGATGAGGTTTATAAGGTAGTGGGAATTATGGGTATCACTTTGGTAGAAAAGGAGAAATTGACCGCTTACCAACTCAAAGGTGTTTCTCAAGTTTGGTTCAAGCAATGGAAGGAAGAGATGGTGGTACATGGAGGTCCTCTTGATTTAGAGAAATTTAAGGTTGCTTTTCTTGATAGGTTCTTTCCCCTTGAGATGAGGAGGAAAAAGGTACTTGAGTTCATTAACCTTTGTCAGGGGGATATGAGTGTGAAGTAGTATGTTTTGAAATTCACGCAATTGACCAAATATGCTCCAACTATGGTTGCCGATCCAAGGGAAAGGATGAGTAAATTTGTTTCGAGAGCGTTCGACTTAGTGGTCAAAGAATGCCTAACTATTATGCTTGTTAAGGAGATGGATGTCTCATGTTTGATGGTTCATGCACAATAAATAGAAGAAAAAAAGCTTAAGGAGAAGACTAGGTATTCAAAGAGGGAAAGAAGGGATAGTGGTGAGTTCTCACATTCAAGGTTCGATGGAGGTAATCGTTCTCAAGGTAAGGGTTGTAGTGAGCAAATGTGGTTTGAGTGTCGGGAGTGTGGTAGAAGACATAAGGGTGAGTGTCTAGCCGGTTTAAATGCATGTTTTGGTTATGAAAAGATGTTGTCCTTCAGTTGCTAGGAATGAGGGAGATAATTGTTGATGAGATCAACTCTTCCCTTCCTCAGGTCCTAGTGGTGGTTAGAAACAAAATATGTTTTATGCTCTTCAAACTCGACAAGATCATGAGGGTTCCCCGGATGCGTAATTGGTAATTTATGATATTTTAGCTTGTGGTTATGCATTGCTTGATATTGAGTGTTTCATTGGCTATGATAAGACTTCATGTATAGTGATTGTTTTTGGATTAGTCCTTGAAATCATTGTGGAAACTTCTCAAGTGTTTACATGTATCAATGGTTTTGTGGTTGTTAAGACTTTGGTGTTATGCTTGCGGGAGATAGATTTGAAAAGACTAGAAATGTTTGCTCCCAAGGGGGATATAGTTGCTTCATGTTGGGTATGTGTAGAACTATTTAAATTGTTAGAAGGGTTCTTTGCTATGGTTTGGTATGTGAAAGGTCGGAGCCGATGTGATGTCTTACTATACCTATCTTTTTCCTTTTATCTTCGGGTCTATCTTGATACATTAGCCCCTCATGATTCAGTCTTTAGGAATTCTTGTGTTTTAGTCATTCCCATGTTTCCTCATGCATGCATACATATTCATATTGATTTTTCAACGATATGATTTAGCTTGATTGATTGCTTCATTATTATGTGAATTTGAGTATAAGTTGCATATAGACCTTATGAAATGATGTGTTGAACATGTTTTAGCTTGGAGTTGAGGTTCCTCCTTGGTCATGTGCATTTCGATGAAGTTGCATTAATGTTGGATTGTTAGTTTCTCTCCTACTCTTGTTGTGCTAGTTTGAGTTCCATTCGAGGAAGAATGTTCCCAAGGGGGAGTTATTGTAACACATTGGATTTGAAAAAAAAAAGGCTAGAAAGGATCAAGCGGGCAAGTCAAGAACCTAAAAGTGGACCATGGAACCCTCCACTGAGCCCTAGACGGGCTGTGTAGGGGACCACGATCCGCTAAGGGGATCGTGAAGGTTTTCCAGAACTTGTCCCAGACAAGGGTCACCTAGACGGATGCCCAAATGGCCCGTGGTGACTTAGACAGCTCGTCTAGTGGGTGGTCAAGTCACTCAGTCAGAAAGGGTTTCACCCTAAGTCACTGTTAAGGACCACATACGTCTAAACAGTCCATGAAGCTTCACACGGACTGTCAAGTTGTTCGTGAAGGAGACTTATCAGACTTAGAAATTTGGGTCAACTTCAAATGATCATATCTTTCAACACAAAGTGAATTAGGTGGCCCATGACCTAGAAAATTAAAGATCTTTGAGTCTTCTTTCCAACGCCACTGAGTTTTCCTAATTTCGAACCTGGGGTAAAACGTTATGCCCATTTTAGTGAAGCCCTGTAGGGCACGACATCTTCACGACCTGCTAGACGGGCCGTGGTGATCATGACGGCCCATGAAGTCCCTCGTGAGAGACGCTTTGGCAGTTTTAAGTCGGGTCATTTCAGTCTTCACCCAATTATTTTAACTTAATAATATGTCGTTTTACCTTCTACCCTAAGCCTTATATAAACACTTTTACCCCCAAAATCACCCAATTCAATTCATTCTCCAAAATTCCCAAAAGTTGATCAGGTTTGTCCTCTCAAATATTTCTCTCTCTAAAGAAGAAAAAAAAGTCTAGGATTTCAAGATCAAGTCTCCAAATCCTCCATTAATTGCAAGCTTTTGGCATCAAGGTATGATAGTCTTCACATATGGAGCTTTTTCCTCCATTCGGTTCCTAAATTCTCCAATTTTATAAAGTTAGATTCCCCAATCAAATTAGGGTTTTATTAAGTTGCCATGGGTTCCTTTCAATGTTGATCCAATTGATTGTTTTATGTCTTCTTATGCATGAATTGAAGTAATTACATGTTTCTAAGTTGAACTTCCATGAACCCATGCAAGATCCATGACTTTGACTATGAACCAAGAAACATGAATTTATGAAGATATGCATGCCTTTTCTTTATGAAATTGATGTAAATGAATTTGAGGATACTTTGACTTTGAAAACATGATGAAGCTTATGAATTATTGAAAATGCATGTTTTATGAAAGTAATGCTTATGACTCAAGTAAGCTTATAGATGAAGGTATCTACATGTTTTATGAAGCTTGGCCCATTGACATGAACGACATCTAGATTTTTTCTCAATGCTTTTTGGGCCATTTTTCTAAATTAGGTCTTGATTAGTATGGTATCCGGATATGCCGTCAATAATTATAGATCACGCTTTCAAAACTATTTCCATTAGTAGTAGGGCATTTCTAGCATGAAGTGAATAACTATGGGCCTTAAAATCTATTATGAAAAGATCATGGATGGTGAAAGGTTTTCTCAGGCATGGTCTAAGGAGCTACTCTATGATGTTTCTAGCTTGGATTGGTTGCTTAATTGTGTCTTTCCATGGATGATGAGACAAGCGGTGATTACCCATGTCCCGTAATGATGAGACAAGTTAAGATTAATAATTATTATATGGGATTTATTCTTAGCACGGTGGACAAGTGACGACTATCCATGTCCCATAACTATGTGTCACCATAGGATGATTGTCTTAGATAGATGATGATGGTCTTAGATAGACATTAGCTAGTGGATTCACGTAAGCTAGAAGTTCATGGTCCTTACCATGGCAAGTAGGAACCCCCTTTCGATGTGGGATAGACACCAAATTTCATGTTATAGCTCACATGGTCTCTATGTCGGTTAAAGGTAAATGTCCCACAATAATCATTAACTAAGGTTATTTCTTGAAGTATCTCACATGTGTTCAAAGATGATTTTTAGTTGCATTGACCATGATCATGATTATGCTTCTAACCTCTTATCTTATGCTTTAACTTGGTCTTTGCATATCACGAAAAGTCATTTTAGCACGATTTCATAACTTTTATGCATTGCTATCATACTTGGTACATTTTTTGTACTAACACATACTCTTGCCTGCATTGTTTCACTAATGTAGGGTCTGACGCTTCTATTCCACATCCTCGTGGCTAGTGATCACTTTAATAGTTGTTGAGAAATGGTGAGTCCTCATGTTCCGAGGACCGAACCGTTTATTGCTTATCGTATTTACTTTTAAGATGTTGTATGTGATGCATGGGTTACGTCCTAATCATTCTTGATGTAATAGATGGCTTTGAGACTATTTAGACGTCTGTTTTTTTTGTCAGACTCTTTGATATAAAACTGTCTTTAAACTCTTTAATTCTATTATTTTGTATGATGTATGCTAAGTGGCTTGTGTAGGGATTTCGGAGGTACTTTGGGTCGTGACAATAATAAACATTCACTAGAATACAAGTATGTTTATAACACTCCCCCCAGAATGTCTATTTGATATAGAATACGCCTCGTTAAAACCTTACTAGAAAAAACTCATTGAAGAAAGAAAATTCTAGTGAAGGAAAAAGAGTCTACATATCTAATAATATGCATCTAGGCTACCTCATCAAATACCTTACAAGGAAAATTCAGTGGGACAAAACTTTGTAAGGGAAAAAGAGTACAGTGCATACTAACTCCCCCTAATGAGAACATCAATCCAGAGAGTTGAATCTTCACATTCTAAGCTTGTGCACCATCTTCTTGAAAGTTGCAGTTGGTAGGGACTTGGTGAATAATTCAGCTACATTGTCACTCGAATGAATTTGTTGCACATTGATATCATCATTCTTTTGGAGCTCGTGTGTGTAGAAAAACTTTAGCTAAATGTGTGTTGTTCTATCTTCTTTTATGAATCCTCCCTTTAATTGTGATATGCATGCAACATTATCTTCATATAAAATTATGGGTACATTGTCGCATTTCAATTCATTTTTTTCTTGAATGAGATGTACCATGGACCTCAACCACAAACATTTTTGGGTTTGCTTCATATTTAACTTTGATCTGAACATGATTTGATGGCATGGCTACAATAGATTTCTTTGTAGATCTCCAAGATATTGCAATACCTCCACATATCAACACATAGCCTGTTTGAGATCGAGTTTCTTGTGAGTCAGATAGGTACCCTGCATTAGCATAACCAACAAGATCGGGACTACAACGATTAGAATAAAATAGGTATATATCAGTAGTCCCTTTTAGATACCGCAATATGTGTTTGAACCCATTCGAGTGTCTCCTAGTAGTAGCAAAACTATACATTACTAACAAATTAACCGAAAAAGTTGTATCAGAACTTGTAGTATTAGCTAACTACATTAGTGCACCAATTTCACTAAGATATAATACTTCAGGACCAAAAATTTCGTCATTCTTTTCTTGAGGTCGGAATGGATCCTTATTCACATCAAATGATTGAATAACCATTGGAGTAATTAATGGATGTGCTTCATTCATATAAAATCTTTTCAACAGTTTTTCTTTATAGGCAAATTGATGAAAAAAATACCGTTTGTCGAATGCTTAATTTGCTAATCAGGACATAATTTTGTCCTTTCAAGATCTTTTATCTCAAGTCAATTATTTAGATCTTTTGAAGCTCTATTGGAGTTCTAATAAGTTTTGTGTCATCAACATAAATCACAAGTACAACAAACTCCGATGTTGTTTTTCTTTATAAAAATACATGGGTAAATCGCATCATTTATATAAAATTACTTAGATAAATACTCACTAAGATGGTTACACCACATGTGTCTAGATTGCTTCAAATCATACAATGATATTTTCAATCTTATTGAATACATTTCCCGAGACTCTGAACTACATGCTTTGGACATCTTAAATTCTTTGGAGATTTTCATGTATATCTCATTATCAAGTGATCCATTCATATCCATCAAATACATTTTAAGTCTCTCATGGACTGTGAAACTAATGAGATAATGCGATGTTGTTGCATCCATAACAGGTGAGTATGTTTCTTCCTAATCGATATCAGGCTTTTGCAATAATTCTTGAGCAACAAGGTGTGTCTTATACCTTTGTATTTCATTTTTCTCATTTCTTTTTCGCACAAAGACCCATTTATATTCAACAAGTTTAATACCATTAGGTGTTTGAACTATAGGTCCAAAAACTTCACGCTTGACAAGTGAATTCAATTATGATTGAATTGCTTCTTTCCATTTTGGTCAATCATTTCTTTGTCGATATTCTACAACAAATTGAGGTTTAAGATTCTCACTATTTTGCATGATTTTTGTTGTAACATTATATGCAAAGACATAATCTGTCATTATTTCTGAACGATTCAGATTAGTTTAAACATCACTTATATTTATGGATAGTTCCTTATTTTCTTGAGTCTCAAGCTCATTGATTCCTTCAAGGCTATCGAAATTTCTCACCTCTTAAACTTTCATATGAGATTCTTTTGTAGTGTCATCTTGTCCTTTCATTTTTCTTTTTCTAGGATTTTGATCCTTAGAATACAATGATCTACCACACTTCAGGCGTGCTTTTGACTCATTGTCTATGACACTAGTAAACGGTTCTATAGGGACATCAATTTGAATTGGGACATTCTCTGTAGGAGTGTATGATTTAGTAATAATTTTCAAATCTGTAAATACGTCTGGCATTTGATTTTGCAATTCTATACATGTGGATAATTTTTTGTACTTCTTGCTCTCAAATAAAAGCACATGGATCAAGATGAGACAATGATAGATTTTTCCATAAAATTTATCTTCTAATATCATTTTCTCTCCTTAATTTTAGGAAAAATGTCTTATCAAACTGACAATTTGAAATCGAGCAAGGAACATATCTCTAGTTAATGGTTTAAGGTAGCAAATAATAGAGGGTGATATAAACACAACATCTATTGCTAACCTTCTTTGAGGACTCATCTTAGTACGGTGTGGTGATGCCACATGCATGTGTACAACACATTTTTAAAAAAATAGATAGGATATATAAGGTTCTTGATCCAAAATCAGTTGCAATGGAGAAATCTTATGACAATTTGTTTGTCTGAGACGAATAGGTGTTGCAACATGCAAAATTGCATGACCCCACATAGAAGTAGGAAACTTAGTTTTCATAAGCAATCGTCTTGCTATCAACTGCAGACGTTTAATTAATAATTCAGCAAGACCATTTTGAGTGTGAACATGAGTTACAGGATGTTCAACTCTTATTTCAATCGGTATGCAATAATTATTAAATGTTTGGGATAAAAACTCTGCTATTATAGAATTAATCTAAGTATCAGAAAATTTTTCTCGTAATCATATTATTTGTGCCAATAATTTTTTAAGTGTCAAGCTGCAAGATGACAATAGGCACACTTGGGACAATCTAGAAGAAGCATTTTCACGATCATAAAGTATCTAAAAGACTTACTAGGTGGGTGAATAGGTCCACAAATATCTCATTTCTACGTTTTAAGAACACAGGGGATACTTTAATGAGAAAAATATTTCTCATTTTTGCATATCGTATGATACAAAGCAAATGTCTTCATAGTTAGATAGCATACTTTGAGAATTATTCATATCTTCAAATAGAATGAAATAAATATCTATTAAGCTTTTATTACAAAGTAAAAAGTAAGATAGTATAATAAATTGTTATATATCTTCAACTAAGTAATTAATAAAGTAAAGGGTACATGTACATAGTATACCAATTTAATTTTTTGTGCTTACACAAATAAGTTATGTTACTTGACATTTTTGCAACAAAAACTTATTAACTAGTGTACAATAATTAAATAAATATTAGATAACTCTTAACTAAAGAATAAAGGTTTAAAAAGTTTAGAAGAAATAAAAAGAAAAAGGTAGTGTTTCAGGAGGTTATAGTCATTATTTCCAAAAAAAATAATCTATCTTACCCATCCTAAAGCCTACATTACAATCTTAGAAAATTCTTATGTGATTCAATGGTGTCTTTCAAAAATAGTTGCAATAGAAAATAAGGACAAGCCTATGATATTTGCATGTATAACATATGAATACATTGTGAGCTTGAATGTTGTGAAAATAAAAGGGCCAAAACTTATTTGAAAGTAAATATCAATAGCAATTTTCTGAGTTTAATTCTTCCATGAAATCGCCATTATTGATTAAGGGCAGCTTCAAGTTAAAATTGTAACAATGAGGATACAAATGAGTCAAAATCAGGCATTTTCCCTAACTTAAATGAAATGACACATACTATTTGTTTCAAATTTTCATGAACTTACATAAATTCTTACGAGATGAACAAAATTTGTATTGAGCGGTGAATTTTTTAATAAGTGGATATTGTATTTGTAGACACAACTGCCTCACCAGGCCTTGGGGAATTACACCACTTGAATGTTTTCACGTCTACAATCAGTTTTGGGCAAATTATGTAAAAGGGTCACTTGGCCTTTTGCTTTACACAAAAATTGGCCAAATTACCAAAATTTGTCAAGTACTAGTCTTCTTCCTTTCAGTTTCGTCATTAATGACTGCTCTGCTTCTTTTTCTTCCTTTCAATTTCGTCATTAATAGTTGTTTGTTGTTTGTTGCTTCTTCTTCATTATCCTTCTTTTAAAAAAATTGATGTACCGAAAGCGTAAGTCATTTCAAGCGAATTACATATCAAAAGACTCAAATATCGAGAGGATTTCATATCTAAATTTCAGGACTATTTAGAGGTGATTTTGAGTTGATCAAGATTGAATTTGTCAGTGTATACTCCATGTATAGTCAGTGTATACTTCATGTTAGTTAAGCTATATTTAACTTTTGAATGTATCATAATGTATACTCAGTGTATAACTCACGTATAGGTAAGTTGAATTGTATAGATACTTTCTATGATTTTTTACAAACTATATTGTATAGTCAGTATATATTTTCTATAAGTTTCGGCTATTTTTTATGTAAATAAAAACATAGCTATATTTATTGTAAACTAATTACTTTATTGTATATATTTGAAACTAGCCCATACAATGCTTTTCGTTTTTTTACACGAAAACCCTTCTCACTTTATTATTCTTCATGTGTTAGAAGAAGGAAAAACTAAACTTATTGGACAAAAAAAAATTACCCGCTCATAGCCCACCCTTAATGTTCATTCGGCTCAAAGTAATTATCATGTGTGCTCCCTTCCTAGCCCAGAACCAGTTCACTTTTATGATACCATCATAGTGTATATATATATATATATATATATATTTATATATACTATGGTGGTATCATTCAACATTTGTGATGCCATCACAGTATATATATTCGGATGGTATTATTCAATATTTGTGTAATTTTTGTGAATGTTTGTTATGGTATTATATTTAGGATTTTAGAAGTGTCTCATTAAGGATTGATGGTTGACTTGGTTAAACATTAGTTGTTCCTTAATTATACAATTTCAATATCATGATAATATATGAATATAGTGTGGTAGTATCATTCATATACCATCGAATGATTTAGGAAAATCTTTATGACACCATCACAACATATATGTACTACAATGGATCATTCAACATTTGTGCAATTTTCATGAATGTGTGTTATGGTATCATTGAGGATGTTGTAAGTGTCTCATTAAGGATGAAGATTGACTTGGTGAAACAGTGGTTGTTCCTCAATTATACAATTTCAATATCTTGATATTATATGAATATATTGTGGTAGTATAATTCATTTAAAATGACTTAGAAAAACCTTTATGATACCATCACATCATATATATATATATAGATTGTATCATTCAGTATTCATGCAATTTTATGTTATGCAATTTTCTATTATGCAATATATTGTTATGGTATCATTGAGGATTTTAGAAGTCTCTCATTAAGGATTAATGATTGACTTGGTGAAACAGTGGTTGTTCCTTATTTATACTATTTTAATATTATGATAATATATGAATATATTGTGATAGTATCATTCATGTACCATTAAATGACTTAGAAAATCCTTCTTGATACCATCACCGTAGATATATACTATGATGATATCATTCAGTTTTTGTGCAATTTTTCATGAATGTCTTGTTGTTCCTCAATGATACCATACCAATATGTCATATACTGTTATGGTATCAATGCGGATTTAGAAGTTCCACATAAATATTGAGGATTGGCTTTTGTGAAATAATGGTTGTAGGCGATCACCAATGGATATGAAGTAATTTCAGGCTTCTTCTTCTTCAATTCAAACTAGACCTTCATGCTTTTATTATTAGATATTCTCCATTAATAGAATGTTGTGGAATCGTAAGAAGGAAAACTGAGGAAGAAGAAGATTTGGTAAAGGAGAATTGAGAAGAAGAAGAATTGGGGAAGGAGAATTTGGGGTATTAATTGTTAAGGGATATTTATCTGTAATTATTTTGTTTTTAGGGGGTTGGAAGAAAATTTGGGGAAGAAGGAGAACTGGGAAATATGAGAATTTGGGGTATTAATTATAAAGGAATATTTATCTGTAATTTATTTGTTTTTATGGGGCATAGACTTAGTTAGTTCCCCCTTAGAAGAAAGTCAAATCTTTCTTTATTCCAAAACAATCCGAAAATAAACTCAAATAAGGTGAGAACATGAATACACCAAATCAATCAATACATAAATGAGACTTCTCGTCATTACACAATAAAGAATTTAGCAATACCGTACAATCAAAACAAACATTATATTATACAACACAATACAATTGGTAACCATCCAAACAAGCTGGAAAGGAAAGGCTATGCAGCGAGAATGAATATAAGTAGCAAGAGCCAATAACTGTAGTAAATCGAATCGACACAACAAATAAATCAGTAACAAATGTTCTCTCCTTCGATACATCACTAAGCAAATATTATGCCTTGCCTATACTTGAAAGCTTAGCATCAGCCAATATCAGATCATATGTATTCTATTGATCACGCTAACATCCTTCGGTATCAATAACAAAGTTGGTACATTAGTACGCTCGAGCAATCAAAAAGGAGCAACAAGCAATTAGCATATGGTGCAGAGGAGGATCAGTCAAAGTATGTGAGCACAAAACCCGGGCTGAAGCAATGAAGAGCATCCCTGTCTGTCACAATGCAGTTATCAATTGTCAATCTGGTCCAATTATGAAAAGGCGGCAGAAACATTGAGATGAATGTACAAGCACAAAATTGTTATTGCTGATCTTGAATCTTTAGAGAGACTAATTCACTGTCTTGCTGTTGGCCTCTTGACTTTGAGCTCTTTGGAAGCCATCTTTGAGACCATTCAGGTAACCTGGAAAATGACACAGATTGAAACATAAACTTAACACCAAGGTGATTGAGTAATAAGAAGTTAGAAACTACTGTGTGCATTTTCGTCACTTCAGAGAAATGTATTAAAGGCCATACAGTAGGGATAATTTATTCTTTCGAAAATAGCTTCCTAGTGATGCCCTTTCTTTTTTAGTTTGTCCCAAAAACAATGGTACTTTTTTTAAGCATAGAAACAATTTACTATAAAATTTAAACTTCTCATTATATAATAACATGACTTATCGTCACACGGATATCAATGACTTGTTTTAGACATGTTTCAAAAATGTTTTATTAAGAGTTACATAATTAATGTATTTGTACATTCAGCTTTCAATTCACTGTACCTTACTTAGCTGAGAGTTGGGTAAAGTCACAGTTAGTTACAATTAGCTGTCATCTCAGCTAGTTAGTTTTCTACTAATTCTCTGTTTATGTTCTTTGATTACAGCAATAGGTTTTGAGATTCCCATTCTATCGTTCTCCCTCAGATTGCTCTCTTCTTCTTTCTCCATTTCAGATTGAGAATAGTAGAATCTCCACGTAGTTCAGTTGATCTATTCATTCTGTTTGTGAGTTTTACATTTTTCTCTCTTTCTTAAACTCCTACCCAGTCAAAATGCATCACATAAATTGGGACGGATGGAGTAATGATCATGCAACAAGGACAACTTAACCAACTAAATTAAAATATTGAACAAAGGCTCCTTGACATTAGGAGCAAAGACGAGCAATTTTAAGTTTTTAACAAAGATACAATCTCTTGAAACCAAATGACTACTGATGAAACAAACAAGCACACTGGCATTGGCACTACCCAAGATAAAGAAAAGAAAGGAAAACCAAACATATGTTACATGTCCCCCCCTCACTCTCAACCCCCCCCCCCCCCCTCTCTTTTCTAGGGCTATGGGCAAATAGGGTTAGAACACTTGCTGTTGCAAATTTTTTGAGTCAAAATTAATAGAGACTTACAGATCCAATCTCTCGTAAATTGCTCTACGGACTGAGCTGTTAAGGCCGTATGCTATTGAGTTGAAGAGACCCTAAACAAAGCATAGAAGATTTGTCAAGAAAGAACATTGTCAATATTTTTAGAGTGTCAGAGTTGTTAAAAGGAGAGTAGATCAAAACTAAGCATCAACATAAAGTCAGAGATAAGTTCCTATCAACTGAGAATCCCACCAATTCATGGATACAGACACTTAAACTAAACTAATCAACTTTTTTGTTGGTTCAACAAATTAATCAGTTCAGAATATCACCAACTAAGTTGAAGTAAACACTTGGCAGCATCGCTCTTGACATTCTGTAGATAAGCTTGGTGGAAACAGAGGATCCAAGTCATTCTATCCAGACAGGTTTTGATTGTTAACAATAGATACCAACAGGTGTATACCTGCTTGCAATCTATATGGTAATAACGGAATAAAATACTCATCAAAGAGTGCAAGTTCCCACCACACACCTTCCCCAACCACATCAAAGAGAAGAGAAAAGAGAAAATTCATCTACAGATAATAGGATTTACCATGAGCTGTGCCATTCCAACATCAAGAACAGAAAGCCAAAAGATCTTATGACCTGGTTCAATAACGTCATGTATACGGTTGATTGTACCGAAAAACCATGATCCAATAAGAATAAGGGGATAGTAACCCCAACGATTTAGTGCCTGCGAGATGGCCAACAGCATAACAGTTGATATAAAGAGGCAAATAGCAAGAAAAGAAAATGAGATGGTGTCCAAACTCCACCTGAAGCCATTCATTTTCTACCCCATACTCTTATAAGTTATTATTCTGATTTACTTTGAGATAGGAGAGGAAGCTCTGCATACCTTCATGTCTGACCGCGGATCTGGTTGGTATGACCTCTCTGACATGCCCACTGCCATCTGGAATATTAGAAGCACCAGCGTACTTGAAATGTCACAAATTATTTTCCAAAACCCAAATCTTCATGAACCAATAAAGGAATGCGTAAATAATTAAGGATAAAGGTAATGACCACATACACGAGTTGCATTGTTTAGCATCCGTATCACTTGAAAATAGGTGACACCGTTAAAAAGAATGGCACCCCAAAGAGGTGCATAAAACGTTATGAAGTGTACCACCTGCAGTGATGAACATAGGAAAGATTAAATTTGATAGAAGTGATGTCAGACTAAAGCAGAATATATCCCAAACAACTCGAATGTAAACATCAATCTAGACCTGATGGTAGGCTAGAAAAAGGGCTTTTGGCTACATGTCATGTCTTCATTGTTACACTTAAATTGTGTTGAGCTACACTATTAGTATTTTAAGTTTTATTGTGTAGGACTTGATTCTGAGCTAAGAAGCAATTTCAAAGCTAAATCAGACTCTTAGGAGCTTCGAAGTTTGAGTAGAAGTCCAAAAAATCTAACTGCCTTCAAGTTTGGGGTTGAAGGTGTTAGATTAGGTTTTGGGCCTAACTCACACCCCAAAAGCTAGCTCAAAGGGAGGAGGATTGCCCAAGCCTTATAAGGAGTCCACCCATCTCATTAACCACCGATGTGAGACTTTTGTCATTCTTTAACAGAAGGACCAAGTATGCATATGAAAAGTTGAAGAAAAAAAAGAGAAGCTGAAAATCTAGCCTACTGTGATGCGTCAGTCGCATCGCAACAGGTATTTTGATGGCAGAAGTCTATTTGCACAAGGCTCTAGAAATCCCTCTTGCCGCGTCGCATGGGATACCGCAGATCGCGACGCATCAGTTCATTTTCTACCCATGTTTTTCCATTTCGATTAGTTACCGTTGTGATTCTTGCGCTTTGATTATCGCATTAGTTCGTTGTTATTACTGTTCTTTTTTGTATGTTATGTAATGTTTCCCAGAACGCTTTTCATTGTTTTTACTGCTTTCATTTTCGTTTCTACCCTCCTCATAAACCACTTATGAGATAACACTGCGTATGTTGTTGTTTTTCCACTTCGCCTCATTAAGGGTATTTTGGTCCAGGGTTGGCCGCCAGTACACGGTATAAATACATCAAAAACACAATTTAAAAGGATCTTTCGGACTGATGGGGGATTGAGAGAGCGGCTAAGGCTAGGAAGCACAATGATTCATTTCTTTTTTCATCAACAATTGATTACTCACAAGTTTGGGTTGAAAGTTGGTTGTAATGTTTTCTCGTTTTCATGCCTTTAAGACAATATCTTTCTTTTCATCTATGAAGTAGTTTTCCCTTGGGGTTTAACCATACATGTTTGAATGTTATCTGTGGATTGGACTCTTGTTTAATTGCTTGAATTCGTTAATGGAGTTTTGAATCTGATCACGGAATATTCATGCCTTTTAAGAGAATATCTTTCTTTTCATCTATAGAGTAGTTTCCCTTAGGATTTTAATATACCTGGTATTTTGAATGTTATTTGTGGATTGGACTCTTGTTTAATTGCTTGAATTCGTTAATGAAGTTTTGAATCGAATTATGAAGTTATTCATTATTTATTTAATCGAAAGAGGAATATTTTAGTAAATATCTATGCATTATATTGCTGGGCCCTTCCCGGACCGTGTGCATAGCGGGAGCTTTAGTGCACCGGGCTGCCCTTTTTTTTTCTACGTAATCAAAAGAGCCTCTTGAATTGTTGATTGAACCAACATAAGAAAAAATTCATCAGAGGTTTTCCTTGAGGCTAAAATCACTAGTGTTTTCTTGCATATGTTCACAGGCTTTCCATTAATTTAACCCCCAAGGATTAAGTTCATACAAAAGAAGAATCTTAGCTACAAGAATAATCTAATCAACCGTTGAATACATGAGAATCAATAAAACCTTAGAAATGAATCTTGAACAAAGTTAGATCCCAAATAACTATCTTGCACATGTCTTGTTAATTGCCCTTACTTTTCTCATTGACAGTTAATTGCTATTGCTCAACTCTCAACATTTCCATGATCAATTTTTACAATTCTAGACGGTTACTTGTGGTTTAGAACCATCTCAGTCTAAAGAATTAATGCTCCTGATAGTGTTAAGCCAATTGAATATTGTTTGAACCAACCCCTGGGGATACGATAATTTTTATACTATTTTTGACACATTACGAACTTCATTTTATAGTGTGTTTCAAGCTTGTCAGGACCATTTTACCAAAATCATAATAGTCTCTTCTCCTTTTCTCCTTCAAAGGAAAAGAACTAAAATAAGAGATAAAATGTAAGAACTCAGAACTCCTATATCCATAAACTTTTCAGTATTTCAAAACTTTCACAATTTTTTGGAGACTGTAACAGTAGAACACTATCACCATTTTTGAAGTTATTAAAACTACATAGATGACAAACAACAGAAATTACCATGAAAAATCACATAGTAAAAGAGCTTGAAACTATGATCATTAAATACTTGCCTTTCCTGTGTGTCCTGTTTGTGCCCAACACCAAGTGCCCAGCCGACTTAGATGTTCATGATTATTGGCAATTGATCTTATAACTGTCATTACTCCTGAAGTTCCTGCAAGAAGCATCCACATATAAACAGAATGAAGAAAGAAAAAACCTTCAAGAAGCTGCCAACCAAAACAAATGCATTCAGAAAGAGAGAAAGGAACCACAGTAACCAACTATAGAATCCAATTTGTTTTCTCTAATAAAAAGATACCCCAAACATATAAATGAAACATTGGCTCCAAATCTTCAACATCCGTCTTATGTCTAACAACTGTTCGGTGAAGAGTAAAGGCAATAGTTGTTGTCCACAAGAAAGACGCTAGGCAGAAGAAATGTGTTGTATATCCCTGAGCATAACAGAAGAACCCTTTGGAAGGATCCCTACATGACCAAAAAAAGAACTCACAGTTAATAAATGCTACGGAACCATTTAAAAAGAAAATTCACTGGAAGCCTGCAACAAATGCTTGTGGATGGGAGTGACCATACCCAATTATGCTGAAGAAACTGCAGCACATGTCCTGCGCTCAAAATGACGTACTTATTACTATTATCTTAAAGCAGAAGCAAATGAATTAGAAGAAGGCAGGAAATGTGAGGAACTTAATCCATAGAAAGATAAAACATTATAGCAAAGCCTATGTATGAAAGATTACAAGCCATAATATAAAAAGGAAGCATCTTAGCAATCAATGTTCTTGATAGGCACATACCATTATGATTACCGCTTATGCAATTATATATACTAGATGTAATTTTCTTCCTATTCTTCTATTCTATTGATTGAGTACTTCCCATTAGTCATTTGGTTTGAGTAAGAACCGCAACAATCTCCTTTCAAATAATTAACAAAGAAGGAACAAATAAACTTAAAGCAGAGTAAATTTAGCAAACTCCAATCTGGTATCTTACCCAATAAAATGCTCAGAGATATACTACTCTATCCAAGGATATGAGATAATTGATTGATTAATCTTAAGCTGTTGAAGTAACAAATTTGAAACATAGAGTCAACTTCATGTCCATTAAAGCTACTAGCACACAAATTCAAGTTCTAGATCATGCCGAAGCTACATCCATTTGATCCAAAAATCAAAACTGAGATCATATTGAATCATATCACTGTGGGAGAGAACACGAGAATCTGGCAAGGTGCAGTCAAAATCACAATAACAAATCCTAATAACCAATATGCATACCAACTTTTTTCTTGTTCTTTCATCTTCTTTTAACTTTTCAAAGTATGTATTTATCTTTTTCTTCTTTTTTAAGTTACAACTAATTTTCGCATTACTTGCCAAATAAAAAGATCCCTAGGTATCAAAGCTTTGAGAAGCCCTAGCAGATGGAACAACTGCTTGTTTAGAGTTATAATCTTAGTAAATGATAGAGTGAACATCATTTCCATCAGAGCTACTAGCACTAGTTCAACTTCTCATCCTATAGTAGCAAGTCAGCAACATACATTTGATCCAATGATAGAATTACCCACTGTGGGACGACAGACTGTGAGAAATGTGTATCAATCAGACAACCCACAATCCACATGGATATCAACTTCTTCCATATTCTTTCTTCTCTCTTAAGTTTTCTTCTTCTTTTCTTTTTATATACCTCCAAATACATTTTTTTCATCTTCCATGAAGATTTTCCATATTTTGCATCATCAGATACAGGATAAATTTACTCGCTTAATTGAAAATGCAATAAGTATTTTGACTATATACATGTTTACATTGTTCTTTTTTAGAACTCAGTATTTCCTTCCCAAACATCCTAGCTCACTGATCTACATACAGTTTCTGGCCAAAAAACGTAAACTAAGTTTCTCAAAATATACCTACATTTTGAGCAAGAGATAATGAACATATATAAAACAAAACCCTAATAAGTAGTGAAAAAGTGAAAGTAATTTTACTCACAGATAAAGCGAGGTAGAAGACAAGTTTGAAGGAGAACTTGCGAAGCTCTTTGAAAAGCAAATAACAGAGTACTATAAATCCTGAACCGACGAATGAGAGACTAGATGCTCCGCTGTTCACTGCCGTGAGTACTTGTCGTTCTGCCACCGTCAAATTCCCCATCACTGCTTTTACAGTTGCCATTCTTCAAGCTTCTGATTACACTTAACAATCGCAAATATCCGTCCAGATTTCTTCTGTTGATCGATAAAAGCTTGGGATCGAAGGAAGCAAAAATGGTGAAGTTTACTGCTGGCAAGCAATATGAAATCCAGGGGATTTACCTGGAATATATTAAGATTTATATAAAAACTATATGCTTTACTAAACAAGCGTCGCTTTGGCCGAGTGGTTAAGGCGTGTGCCTGCTAAGTACATGGGGTTTCCCCGCGAGAGTTCGAATCTCTCAGGTGACGTTATTTTCTCTCTTCTTAAGAAAGATTTCTTTTATATCATCATTTATTTCAATTTAAATCAAGTTTGTACTATGATAATGAGAGGATTACATTAAGGAGTAGTATACAACTAATGTTCAATTTCGATTATTTATCAAATTAAGGTTCGATCAATAAATATTACATTTTTTTTAGAATAGTTTTGTGATAGTGTACTATACCCTTATTATGAACTTTTGCTTATTTGCTAAGATTGTATTAAAAATGGGGTAGTTTTGATAGATTTTATTTGTGCAACACCTTACAAATTCAATGCTAAAGGTCTGAACCTTTCGTCATTAGCGTATCATCTTGAACCCGGTGATGTCCTACTTGTTCATGTGTGTTAAGGTCTATTTTCAAGTATAGTAAGTGTATCAGTTATGATTTAGGGTCATAAGGAACTTCTAATGGATATGGTTTAGGGTCATGAGTTTTTAGCATGAGTTCATGCAAGGATCAACTTCAAACGATCATATCTCTCAGAATATGAAGAGTTAGTTGTCTCATTACCTATCAAATTAAAGGTTTATGAGACTTATTTTCAACGCCACGAATCGTTTGTTAATCTAAATCCAGAGTAAAAAGTTATGATCAATTTTCCTGCGATACTCAGATTTTAGGATCTGAGTTTTACGGATCGAACCTACCAATCGTGAAAGCATCTACGGGCCTTAGATTATGCTCATAAAATTAAATCAAAGACTTAAAATTTGGGCAAATTACAGAAATCACATACTTTTAAGGCAAAATTACAATTTATCCCTTAAAAGTTTATAATTACAGAAATTCCTCATTTTCGCACATCAGATTAGTATATCAACGCTCATATTATTGTATCTCGCGCATCAGATTAATGTATCAGCGCTTATATTATTGTATCTCGCGCATCAGATTAATGTATCAGCGCTTATATCATTGTATCTCGCGCATGTATCAGCACTTATATAGCTCTGATACATTAATCTGATGCGCGAGATACAATAATATAAGCGTTGATACATTAATTTGATGCGCGAAATACAATAATATAAGCGCTGATACACTAATCTGATGCGCGAAAATGAGGGATTTTGGAGATTTGTAAAACTTATAGGGGATAATGGTAATAAGTAAACTAAAAGGTGGGATTTCTGTAATTTTTCCTTAAAATTTTCACTAAAGTTCCACGAACCATTCCACGGGTCTTAGAATGCACATATACCATATACAACTCATATATCAGGCGTATATCATTTTTTCATATTTCATAAAAACGCTATTTAAAGTTTCTTTTTCTCATTTTTAACTCCTTTATCAACCTCAACAACTTTCAAGAGCTATGTTCAATCCTACCAAGTCTTGGTAAGTATTCTTCATGATTTTATAACATAAATACTAAAATTTCTACAAGATTCAAACATCAAATCCTCTTCTTATCTCTAGTGTTAACAAGAACTCAATTCTAGGGTTCAAACTTGATATTTGAGCAATTTCATCAAGAGTTCTTCCTTTCAAATCAAGATAAGAATACTCCATATTTTTAAAGTGATTTTAACATGTGATTATGTATCCTAAGCAAGAATCTACCATCAAAACCTAGGAGTTTCACGATAACTCATCTCAAGGTTCAAGAATAGACTTTTGTGATTCTCCTTCAACACTAGGGTTATTCATCTCCAAGCTTCAAGTTCAACAATTCTATCAAAGTTTTCTCTTCTAGGTATGCGAGATTACATCCATAGATATCATTTCACCCATTATGTTTCAAAGAAACTTTCATACTCCAATCATTGAATTCTACAAAATCTAGTGTTCATATGAAAAACATGAATTACATTAAATCACAGTTCTTCCTTATGGACAATCTATGAATACATCTTTTCCACTCAATTTAGTATATTTATATTAGTATTTTAATAAGTCCTCGTAATATACGAATTCATGCCTTTAAACTTATGTCGATTGAATTGCATAGTCCAATCAAAATATAGAACTCGTCATAATCAATTTTTAATTCAATCTTCAGATCCAATAGATGGTTTCATATAAATTGTTTATCAGTCAGTCTTAAATTTTCAATATTATTGAACTAGTCAGTTTATTAGCATAATTCTGTTGGGGAAGTATTACTTAGCACCTGCGAACATAGGATGAAGACTTACTCTTCAGTTAGTCGATGACCATTAGTAGCAACTAAGTCTCAGAATATGAGTCAACGTAGGTTTTAAAGGTTCATTCGTCAAATTAGGTTGGACACCTTAATCCTTTTGGACATTAGTTTAGTGGATTTACGTCATCAATATTCTTACTCTTGACAAGATACAGAGCGCCCTTCTAGTTGAGGTATAAACTGAACTTTATTTAGTTCAAATAGAGTATGTCAATTATTACTATCTCCTACTATTCAGATTTAGATATTGTATAACCTTATATTCAATTTATTCTATTGTATGACCTTGTATTCAGTTTATTCAATAGTATTGATCAATTGCATGTTTATATAGTAGATATTAGATTTCTTTCAGTTTAACATCTCAGATACATCATGCTCAACTTTATAGAATATAGTGCATATTTCACATACTCAGTACATTCAAAATACTAATTACATACCTCTTCTAACTACACTTTTCATGTGATGTAGATTCAAGTGCTTATTATCAGGATCCTAGTCAAATATATCACAGCTTCCAGCCAGCAGGTGATGAGTTCTATTTATTCAAGGACTCAAGTCAATCAGTATTTTATTTCTGCTCATATGTATCGATTAAGGAAAACAGGGGGACATGTCTCAACTACCTATATTCAATATTAGTAGAGGCTTCATTGATAGTCAGTTAGAGTTGTTGTATTCAGTCTACGTAGTTGTAGATTCTTTTCAGATTACAGTTGTTATAAACAAATTTTTATTTAGTAAATGTATTGAACTAGTTTATTCCATAACTATGCTTTCGTTAAGTCATTTTTAGCTCTTATACATACTTAGATTTAGTTTCTCATGACTTATGCCAGTATCAATGGTTAGTTTTGGATCATTTATGATTCTAAGCACATTATTACATTTTAAGGTGTAGTATCGGACCGTGAACATTTGGCAACCAACAATACAGTTATATTAATGCATAAAAAATTTCAAAGAGTTAAAATAATGTGATAGCAACAATTATAATTTCACTAGAGAAAGTAGAAATTCAAGCAACTTTATAGAATAACGAAATAGAAAACTTGGTTAAATTGTGTGCATTCCATTGGTCCCTGTCACGACTCGAGCCTACATCCTGGACGTGGCCGGCACTCAAGAACCATTTCTCTCAAGCGAACCCTCATCCTAGCTGACTACAAGTGGAAAACTAACTCAAACATACACAAGCATCAAACTGAAAGAAATGTTAAATCAACAGTGTATTAAATCTCAAAACTCTCTAAATATACTAAGTATTAAACATAAGTTTTGAAGAAAACCTCTGACACTGAGAGACTCTCTAAAACTGCCTATCTATGAAGCCTAAACTATATAAAGATGAATGTCGGGACAAGACCCGCAACTTCTCAAAAACTAATACTAATAACTCACAAAATTGGAGTCCTCCGAAAGCAAAGAGAGGTCTCACTCAAAAGCTAACTAGCAGATAAAGTGATCTCAATGGATTTTTGTTGAGGATCCTAAGTGCATGTATCTAAATCATTAAAAGATGCAGGTTGAATGACATCACTACGTTGAACGTACAAGTATGTAATATAGTTGAATTAAAAATAACTGAATGAAAGGACTGCAATAGATATAAATATATACTCAACTGAATGTAAAGAAATAAAAGAGTGAAATCATTAAGACTTTACAAAAATACTCATTCATCTCTGAACTCAACATATTAGTGATATAATAAAAATACACTTTTAACTCTATTTGGGAGATTCTCTAACCGAAGACCATCACTATGAGCTACGTTCTCAATACTACTCCCAATAAATATATACTCATGTTCAATGTTTAAAAACATTCTCTTTCTCAATTTGAGGTAATTACTCAAAAGATCCTCTTAAAAGAGGTAATGCTTTGAAATATCTCTGAACTCATAAACTCATTTAGTTATCAAAGTTTCTCTTTTCTCACTTTAAAAAATGATATATTTGGGAAATACTTAGTTCCCTTATACTCTCTCTCAAAGCATCTCTTTAGACTCTACCCAAAACTCTTCTTTATTTTCTCAAAAATTAATTTAAGACAATGATTGGTTAAAAGGATTTCTAAATAAATAACTCAATAATAAGGTTCATGCTGGAAAATAGACATGAACAATAAACTCAAGATCTCAATACATGATATACAACAACTCAACAATTAGGAATAGAAATTCGGAATCAGGATTTTAGAACTCAGAACTCAACATCAAATTCATCTCAAGAATACTCAAAACTAAGGATAGAACCCTAGATTACTCTTTTATTGCTAGAAAGTAGATGTAGGGCGTGAGGACGAACTAGTCCAACACTATGATAGTCTTACATATCTGATTATGAAGCTATTAGATCGAAAACTTTGACGGAGGCTTGATTTTTCTTGAGCTCGAGTAAGAACACTACCTTTCTTGGATGAAATCTTTGGTCTTGGAATCTTGGTGCTTGATCTTGATAAAATAAATTCTTTTATGGAGTTTCTAGAGTGGAAGAATTTTGGAAAACCTTGGGTTGAAGGCTTCTCTTTGTATCTTGAATTTTTGACTTGAATGTTTTAGGGTTCTTGATGAGGAAGAAGAACCCTAGGTAAGTTTTAAGAGAATTTCTAAATACTTGAATGTTTAGATTGATGATTTTGAGAGGAAAACTAGTTAGTTGAATGATATACTCACTTAAAACACTCAAAAACAACTTAGAATAGGGTTAAAAGCTTGGGAAAGGATCAAAATAATCCTAGAACGCATGCAGAAAGTTGCTTGAAAAAAAGTGCAGCAAGCCTTCACGGAATGGTCTACCATTCGTTGAAATTTCTACCGTCTGTTGGCCAAGTGGTAGAACATCAACTACATGACAGGGCTTTACTAAAACAAGTATAACCTTTTACTCCAAACTTAGAATGAGGCAAATTTGGTGGCGTTGGAAAGAGGACTCATAGACCTTTAATTTGATAGGTCATGAGCCACCTAATTCATTATGAGCTGAGAGATATGATCGTTTGAAGTTGACCTAAGTAGAATTTTATGTCAAAATTAATCGATAAAGAAGCTTTCAACTCAACTTTGTGTTAGGGGTTAATTTCTTGTGACCTTAATTCATCTCCAAATTTATTCTCACACTAAAGAATTTACCTTAACACCTAAGTATAATTTAAGAATTACCCGACATGATCTTATACGTAAATGAAGAATAATTCGGATTTTAACTTAGAAATTTTCAGGGTGTAATAGTCCCTTTTTTTTTGTCCGTCCCAAAAAGAATGTCACCTTACTATAATTAGAAACAATTTAACGTTAAAATCTCCTTTTATCTTTACTGAAATGATTTACAACCACACAAATATCTAAGTATTTCTTAGGACCACAAATATCAAGAGTATCTTTTTTCTTAAACACTATGTCAAGTCAAAGACGTCACATAAAATGAGATAGAAAAAGTACTATCCAAGATCTAGGAGTATGCACCATATCGACCACTTCAAGGAACCTCATAAGCTTCTAAATATCTTTACAAGTAGTATTTATCTCCTACGAAACTATATTCCTTTTTAGTACCATATCCACTATATTTTTTGTATCTGATAAGACTTACACCTTTGATCCATTTTTTCGTAGCAGTTTTCAACGCTGTACAAATTATGTTGCTTCAACAATGATGATCTTTTCAAAAGTTTGAATTTGAATGTCAAAGTCTTAAAGCAATTTGTCATAACTATTCATAACCGTCACACCAAAGCTTGTCATCTTTTTCTCCTTTATGTAAACTAACATTTGCACTGTGCTCAATACTATTCCCATAAATATACACTATGCTCAATAATTGTAAAGATATCCCATTTTAAGGGAAAAACTGAAAATCTTCATCTTGAATTAATACTAAAAATGCTTCTTTATAATTATATTAAATTTACTTTAAAAGGCTATGTTTTTATGAAAAATTAATTGTACTTTCTCAAAACTAAGATATGATTTCTTTAAAACTAACTGTGCTTTTATTTTTAAGAATAATGCACTTCAAGCAATTCATGCTTTCTTGAAACTTTTTCTAAAATACTATTTAAGGCTTAGAATTTACTTTACGCATGAAAATAATGTATAAGAAACAGTATGCCATGGCTTTCATTACTCTTAACTATAAAAAGTTTGTGTGGTATATTAATCATGAACAACAATCAAAGATCATTAATAATATGAAGTATTGAAATCTCTATAATGATATCAAGAACCAACAATAGGAATATAGAGAGAATTTCGAACATATTAAACTTTGGGGTAAAAACTCTAGTTTTGATCTTGCTAAGTTAAATTATAGATGTAGGACATGAGGAAGAACTTAATTCCTCACTATGATATCCCAACATAACTTAATGTTCCACAAATCTTGAAGAGAAATCCTAACTTGATGAAGAACAATTAAGAAATGCTTTCTTGAAATTTTTGGATTTGTTTCTTGAAAATCCTATGTTTTGATGGTAGATTCTTGCTTAGGATACATATAATATGTTAGAATCACTAGTAAATTGTGAGAGTATCATTATCTTGATTTGGAAGGAAGAATTTTTGATGGACTTGCTAAAAAATTCAATTTTTGAGCCCTAGAATTGAGTTATTGATTTCACTAGAGATATAAAAGGATTTGATGTTAGAATCTTGTAAAAACTTCTAGAATTTATGTTGAAAGCTCATGAAAAATACTTATATGACTTGGCGTGGTTGAAGAGATCTCCTGGGGGATGTTGGGTCAACGAAGAGGTGAAAAGTGAGAAAAGAAACTCAAATAACGCTTTTATGAAATCTGAAATATTTAATATACAAATAATAAACATGATATACGAGTGGTATACATGGTCCACGGGCCTTCTACGACCAGTGGAATGATCCATAAACTCGTGGATTACTTCCGTGAAGCTGAGGTGAAAGTTACAAGTCTCTGATTCAATTCCACGAGTATGAGCCACAACCCGTAAATGATTGCATGACAAGTAGTTTCCAATTCGTGAAACATGGAACACAATTCCTAGACTAGAGTGTCTCTAATAAAACAGCCATAACGTTTTACTCCAGGATTTGATTTTCAAATAAGTAGTGGCATTGGAAATAAGACTCAAAGACCTATAATTTGATAGGTAATAAGACACATAACTATTGTATCAAAATTCAATCAACAAGGAAACTTTCAACTCAACTTTGTGCTATAGGATTTCTATGACCTTAATTCTTCTCCAATACTCTTACCACACTAAAGAATTAAGCTTAGCACCTATGCACAACTAGGAATCATCCGGTATGGGTCTATACACATACGAAGAATTATTCGGGTCTTAGCTTAAATTTTTTGGGGGCATTACATTATGTTTCCAGTACTTGTTATATTCATGTTTTAGTTTGACTTGAACAATAAAATGAAGACTATTGAATGATGATCAGCTTGAGGGAATGGATGTTGGCAAGTGCTTAGAAGATTGTACGTTGATTTCATATTTTTTAATGATTAAGGTCGTATGAATGATATTCCATTATTTGTTTATTTTTTTTATGTTCTCTCTCTGATTTCTCTTTATTTTATATTTTATATAATTTTTTGTTTGTCGTAAGTTTATAATTTCTTTTGATTTAAAATAGTAACTTATGACTTTGTTGGAAGTCAATTAACTAACCAAATATTATATATATACAACTTATCGTCTTTTATAACTGTCACTACAACAAAAATAGCTTTTAGCGGCAATAAATATACACAATAACAAAGAGTGATAAAACCTTTACCGCCATTAGTTAATTGCCATAATTTGATCCAGTCGCTATAGGCTTTAGGGACATTTACAAAGCGTGCTAAATGTCGTTAAACATATGTTTTTAGCGACAATTAACCTATTGTCGTTAATAATTACCGCTAAAGATCATTTTTGATGTAGTTTACGCAAAATGCAGACAAGTTCACTAGTTCTAATATTAATTAATGGGACACCAAATTTATTTGGGCAAACAAAAGAACTTCAACTTTGAAGTCTAATTAATTAATATGGCTGTCATGAAAATACAATGTGAATAGTATATATTCATTCTAACTACGATATGTGATGTTTTCTTTATTGAATAATTGTTAAAGTCAATAAAAAAATTATTTTAATTATTTTATTCCGAACGTGTCTGCAATAAATAAAAGTTGCTCAACTAATATAAGTTTAGACTACATGGGCAGTCAAACATGTGGAGGAAATATCATTAATTGTGCAGTGGGTGATAACTAAATTTAGAAGAAACAACTGGCTAAAAAAAGGGAAAAAATAGGGGCAAAGTATTGAGCTAAAAATAGTGACTAAATTATTAAAAGGAGCTAAAAGTTGTAAACTAGATTATCAAAAGGTACATATAGGTAAGAAGTGGATGGTTGAGCTAAAAATAGTGACTAATTAGATCACTAAATGGACATGGCCTTTAATTTTCCCTTTACTTTACCTATCTTTAATAGTCTAGTTTTACCTATCATATTAATTACTCTCTCCGTCCCATATTAGATGGACATTTTACTAAAAATATTTGTCTCATATTACTTGATTACTTACTAAATAGGAATAAGGTATAAGTACTCCTAGACTATGATTGAAATTTCAGAGACACATCTTAACTAAACTAAGGTCCTTATTACCCATGAACTCATTTTTTTTATACACCTTTTGGTTTACGTAGTACACTCCGCGACTCCACACAGTTGAGGTGCGTGGGAGATGTTTGGATGCCACGTAAGCCAAAAAGGTGTACACAATTACCAAAAAAAATGGGTTCGGGGGTAATAGGACCTTAGTTTAGCTAAGGTGTATCTCTGAAATTTCGGTCATAGTCTAAGAGGTACTCGTACCTTATCAATTATCCCTACTAAATAAGAATAAAATCAGTTAATTTTTTCTCATTTTACCCCAACAACTAATAGGATCTTTAGAAGTTTAAGCAGATTTTGAAGATCTAAGAATTTCTGTTTTCAAGAGGCAAATTATTATAAACAAAGGACAAAATAGTAAAGTTGATCAATCTATTAATGATTTCTTAATGAAAATGTAAAATAGAAAATGTCCATCTAATATGGACGGAGGAACTATCAGAGAAGGAGAAGTGTTCCTTTCATTCAACAGAAAAGGTGTGAATTTATATGTTCCTACTGTACAAATGAAAGTTTTTATTGCTTTATATGTTGCATTTTTCTGGTTGATGCCGTCACGTTGTTGCTTTTAATTGTTGAATTTCTTACCAACTCCACTTAAACAAATAAAGTCCTCTCCATTTATTAATCAACCATATTTTTTTTTAATAACACTAGTGTCTAAGCAGATTTCGATATATGAATGTTAATCAGTTACCTCTCATCAACACAGAATGGAATAACATATCGAACCACCAAAACTCTTGATCTCCTATTGTTTCACCGACTTTATTGATCCATAGGTCACAGTGTCGGTGTTAAGTGTCTAGCTAGGTATGAAATGACATGTCTATTTCAAACCTTACAATAGAATTGGCTTAGTCTTGGTTTTTTTTTTCAATTTCATATCTAACAACTGAAGAAGAAGAGAAAATCATGTTACATTTTTATACCTTAACAGGAAACTAGTATGCTGTTTATACCTTCAATATACTCTGCTTACTGCATTAATATTTAGTAGCATCTATAAATTGAAGTGCAATTACTTA
The DNA here is from genome assembly GCA_036250505.1 of Solanum acaule. Lineage (NCBI taxonomy): Eukaryota > Viridiplantae > Streptophyta > Magnoliopsida > Solanales > Solanaceae > Solanum > Solanum acaule. Next base: position 30,132 of record JAJOOR010009435.1, read on the forward strand.
TATTGTTCGCTGCAATGCCTTTACCATGTCAATGTCTTCGATAGAGAGCTGTATCTGAGTAAGATGCCACCATTCGCTGTCTATTGAGTCGATGTCTCCAGCCATAACCTTGATTTCTCTCATTATTTCTATTCCTTTCTGGTGCTGCAGCATCCTCATTTTGCTCACTTCCACTGCTAAAATCACTACTCAATGTCATCGTTATCATTGGATCACTGATTGAAGTGTCGATGTTGTTGTTGTTGTTGTTTTCATCTTGAAGAGTTTCGAGAATCTTGACAACATCATCCATTGTAGGCCTAGGCTTAGGATAATGATTTAAGCATTTGTATGCTACTAATGCTGCAGTTTGTGCCCCTTTCATAGGGTATTCATCTTCAAGTCTTCGATCCATCACACGAGCAACTCTCTTTGGATCTCTTAAATAAGGCCTTAACCATTCAACTAAATTATGTTCACCTTCTCTTCTCGACTTATCCAAAGACCTTTTACCTGTCAGCAGTTCCAACAGAACTACTCCAAAGCTGTATACATCACTCATTGTCGTCAAATGACCTGGAAATCATAGCAATGAATTAGCTAATCACAAGTATACCATTTTTCTATTGAATCAAAGAGTTAATTTACCTGTCATGATGTATTCAGGGGCAGCATAGCCATGTGTTCCCATTATTCGTGTGGAAACATGAGTATCATCCCCTTCTGGCCCATCCTTTGCTAGTCCAAAATCAGAAAGTTTAGCAGTGTAATCCTACAACACAGATGATCATGTTTCAAGTGTCATTATATATATCTCTGTGTTTGTTTTTCATTTCTTACAGTATAAAAACAGAAAGAGATCATCGAGGTGCTTACCAAATCTATTAAGATGTTTGAGGCCTTAAAATCCCTGTATATGACTGGTTTGTCTCCTTCATGGAGGAACGCGAGACCTTTTGCTGCTCCCAATGCTATCTTCATCCTTGTTAACCACGATAATGTGATCGAAAACTCTGCATAATGCCAAAAATACAAACATGATTGACAACTAGATATATCAAGGCTCGACTCGGTTTCAGGTTCTCTGAATGCTAAAAATCATATATATACTACTTAGATGATGTAAAAAACAGAATCAATTTTATATCAAATTTCGCGATAGCCTTATATATGCACAAAATTCACATGAATGTATATGGAAACTTACTTCCAAAAAGTTGATTCTCCAAGCTTCCTCTTGGTAAGAATTCATAGACTAAAAGTCTATTATCATCCTCCCAGCAGTATCCAATCAATTTTACCAGATGTGGATGCTTCAATTGCCCCAGGAATATTATCTCTGTCTACATAATAAACTCACTAATTTCAACCAAGTATATATATAATAACAACAATTATCACATCTCAATCCTAGCTCACAGTCCATATCGCTCCACAAACACAAAAGATCACGAACGAAAAAACAACATAACTCACCAGCCATTCCTTGTGACCTTGTAGACCCTCTGTATCCAGCACCTTAACAGCCACAATCTGAGCTTTTAATCCTGGTCTAACCTTGTCATCGACGAATCCCTTGTACACTGGTCCAAAACCTCCTTCACCAAGAAAATTAGCAGAAGAAAAATGATGTGTAACCTCTCTAAGATCAGTAAATGTAAAGTTAATAAGGCTTGATCCAATGAATGAATTAGAGAGTTCATCAGCCGATAACGGTGAACTTGGATCATCAAAGTCTAAAAGTGTTAGCCTCTGGAATGAAGTTTGTTTCTTGACCTGTTTCTTAGACCTTACAAATTCATCATCCACTTTGTAACAACATGGAATCATTGATTTCCAGCTTAATTTTTCACCAGTCATTTCTTCGCGAAACAACTAGCTAGAGAACGCGAATGAAAGTAATGAGTTTTTCAATCTTGTTATAACTAATTTATCAATCACCAACTACTCCTTAATATACAGAGAACTTTGATATAGACTGATACATTTATTGAATTATTCCATGTAAACGTATAAAAACTTTATATTAAAATATGTACTAAATCAAATGTACTTGGAAACAATTCAAAAATTCCAACACTAAAAAAGAGTATTTAGTCGTTGTATTAGCTAACAAGAGAAACAGACTTGTCCACCTATTTGACTTTAATGGCATGATTAAGAATAGTTTGTTATGTGTTAATTATTATTTTTCAATTTAATATACATGTGGAATGCAACAGTTTCTTGCTTTACGTTCGAAAATTTCTTCATACTTTGCTGTCAAGGGTATTTAAATTATTTAATTTTCTCAAACCTCTCCCGGATATCTTCTAAAGTCTGATTTTGTCCTCTCAACTGCCCCTTTTTTCTTTTATTAATTAATATAGTGTAGTAAAATAATATTTCTTAAGTTCTATGATTTTCGGAAAATTATGAGTTTGATAAAATGTGTCGTTTTGTATATGAAATTAATAGTATATGAATAATACATGCATTTTCCAACAT